>APFE030797961.1:52446-67076 GCA_000404065.3 Pinus taeda | reverse complement strand
AGTATCCATTAAACTCTATGTCGTCAATTGCAACTAACATTTGTTCTTTTGTCCATCCTCTTATAGCACTGATCTTTTTAGTTGAGCTTTCCCCTTGGACTGTTGTTGATGGTGGTTCTGTGGCTGATGGTGTGTCAACATCAGTGGCTGTCACATGGTCATTTTCAACAATGTTCCCTGGTGCATTGCCGGCATTGACATCAGCTGGCCTGTCATCATCAGACGATGTGCATCGCAGCTGTGCACCCCTTGTCACTCTCCTGCCACTTTTCCTTGTACGAGCAGAGTAACTTACTTTTTCCATATATGCAACAACCTGTAAAATTATTGCATTAGAATATAAGTGAAATTATGCTTTATTACTTCTGCAAAAATACTTTTCCTCTATTACAGGGAATTATCAACATGTATGTCACTGTTTTCATAATGAGAATAGATGTTTCACTTCCATAGGGCAGCGTCAAAATTTTGCAAATGTCATTCCAAGTAAATCCATAGTTCATCAATTTAGCAACTTTTATATGCATTCAAGTAGATTCTATGATAGTTGTTTCAAACAAATTTTTTCCATTTACTTTCAACAGCGTTTTTCCATTTCCTTTCAACAGCTTTATACAGCTAAACCAATGAGGTATGTAAACAGGTAAGGTATGTAAACATGTATGAATTACGTTTTTCTCCTTATATATGTTAAATATTAGGGAATACATGTAATAAGCAGGTACTAACCATGCTTGTTTACCTAATCACTTGCTTGTCTCATTCTCATTACACTTGGCATAAGTAATAGCACAGATATTTTATAAGTAACATCATCTAAAGGTTGACCTATCAGTACTAACCTAAGAAATACATGCATAGATATGATAAAGTATGTGTATCACAGGTTGGTTATATCCCTAATAGACTAGATTCAGCTTTAATATAGATATAACATATGTAATTATACAGAGCTTTGTTCTAGCTCATTCATAGAATAGGGTGAACTGAAACCATGCTCAGATACTAATACGAGATTTTTAGTGTAGAGAGCTTACTAGTGATAAGATGAATGAGAGCTTGTAAACTAAGGTTCAATTCATGTACCTTATCCTTAAGAAGGGGCCTGATCCCAGTGGATACTCCCATGGCTACCAGCTTAAGCACCACCATTGGGGCAGGCACAATATTGGCTTGGAGCATATTATTTCAAACAACCTTCACATTTTATGTTTTCATTTACAGAAACCTTTCATTAGGGGTGGGGGATACGAGGAAAGATCCTTTATCGCGGGTACTCAATTGGATTTTTTATTACTCACAATTGGGGACATGGATGTTGGTGAATTCATTGTACCGATACCATATGTGAAACAGATTAAGGTTAAACTTCATCCAGCTTTTGATGTAAATGGCCTATTCCCTTTTGTATTTTCCTTGTATGATGTGTGTGTATATCTGGGCCCTTCCTTTGGGCTCTACATCTTGTATGAGATACTTTCTTTTTCTAATGCGTAATGATGTTTCATTATGTATAGTGTCCTACCATAGACCACTGATATTGTAGCTCTCGAATGCTGGAGGTAGGCTAAGAATTGCTTCTGATGGTGTATGGGATGCACTATGCAATGAAAAAGCGGCAAAGGCCTGTAGAGAATTGAGTTACATAGACGGAACGGTTACATAGACGAACTGTTCCAGAAGCTTTCTCGACTAGGGAGTCTGCTCTGTGTGGGCCATTTATCACAAAGCAAATTGGTAGATAAGCTCCTTCTTGCATGTTCAATTCCTATAAGCTAAGGTTCAATTCCTGTTTAGCTGTGACTACAGTACTAACACGACATACGTAACCTCTGTCATATGTAAGTTGTAACTGTATAAACTCTGTATAGAGAAGGTTAATTTTAACAGTATAAAAAAGGGTAACTGTAAATGTATAAGAAAGGTTAACTGTAATCCTATGGACAGAACTGTAAGAACAACGACTTTCAATCGCTGTTTGTGAAACCATCCAGGTATCCTTCTAGCAGTAAGAAATCAGACAGACCATGTAAGAAATCTGATAAATTAAAACAGAACTGTAGCAGTAAGAAATCAGACAGACCATGTAAGAAATCTGATAAATTAAAACAGAACTGTAAAAAGAATGAGTTGTAATTCATATAACTAACTTGGATATATTGGCCACTGTTTTGTGATGTTGTCTTCAAGTTTGTTGAATAGTTTGAAAGCATAAGATGCAACTTCAACAGTGGGTGGACTTCTTTTATAGTTTTTGGGACTTGAATTTAATTGGTGGACATGGATGTGCATGGATTGCAATGGCTTCATTTTGAATGTGTGGTATGGATTTAAATTGATGTGATCTAATGGTTGGGAATTGGTTATTTGTTGATCCATGTGCTTTGATCTGTTTTAATGAGAAATAGAGTGGTTTGGGTGTCATTTATTGCAGTTATTGGGGTGTCATTTATTGTAGTTATTGAGTCTGGTGTCATTTATTGAACAAATTGGGTTTATTTATTGAACAAATTGGGTTTAAATGTTGTTGGTTTGGGTGTCATTTATTGAACAAATTGGGTTTATTTATTGAACAAATTGGGTTTAAATGTTGTTGGTTTGAGTGTCATTTATTGAACATAGGGTGTTTAGTTGTTGAACAACACAACAGTTATGCTGACATACATTCCCTTTTGTTATGTGCAGGTAGGCATATTTATTTGGGATACAAAGTTGCAGTTCTGATGAGTGGTGGTTGAAGTGATTGCTGTTTTGTACTTCTGGAATAGACCAGTTTGGATGCCTTTATGGCTTTAGCTGTTTTCTACTTGGGTCAATATGTTTTGCAGTATTAAGTAGTAAAATACTATTTATGGACAGTTGTGGGCCCAGTCAATGTATGGGTGATTTTTGGACATAAATTAATACTTATTTATACATAATGTTATTTATTTCTGTTTAAATTTTGGTTTAAAAAGTCTCAATTACTGGTGGTTTGGTGGGACCAGTACTATATCAATTACTGGTCCCTACACAACATTAGGAATCTCTCCCCTATATTTTTTTGACACTTACATCATTATCTTTCTAAATTCTATTAGCTAAAGTACACATTAACTGGTCTTTTTCCAGAAAGGTTGAGTACAGTTTCTTCAGTTCTTAGATATTGTCAGTATTCAGGTGATGGGAATTTTTATTTTCACATACTTGGCCATACCCTCCCTTATCTAGAATGTACTTGCATCTGTCGTTTATCATTTAAATCCAGTCACCTCCTTGTAATTTACTCTTTGATCTTGCTTTCATCACCTGTCAACGTGGTTGACGTTACCTTTTGTTTTAATCGGTCTCATGGAGATTTTATCGGATGTGTCTGCCACGTCTGCTATGGTGCGGGCGACAATTCAAGCAGAATCAATCCACGAAGGGTCAAATCCTCCATGTGATTAGCAGTCCACTCTAGCAGAGTTATTAATTCCTCCTTCTACCCTACCGACACGTGAGCAGAAAGGTGGTGGACATGAATTCTCGCAACGTGAGCAGAAAGGTGGTGGACATGAATTATTACGACGTAAACATAACCAACGTCCCATTAAAACTATCCCACCACCCTCGGATATCAACCTAAACAGTGTTTTTCTCTTGAACCAAATTTCCAGTCTTCAAAGTCGAGCGCTTATAGGTCGTTGCTATTTTCCGGAAATGGATGATGCTCAAATGAGAAATTGGTTTGGTACTAAATGGAATTCCTTACTGGGATACATTCCTACCATAGTCAAACTCATGAAGGATTGGTATAGCTTTCACTTCTTAAGTGCTGAAGACTTGGAAGTTATTCGAACTCTTCCATGGGTTCACGACAAAAGCTTCTTAGCCCTCCATAAATGGTATATAGGATATAACCCTCTGCTGAATACTCCATCAAACAATCTTATTTGGGTGAAGTTTCCTATTCTACCCATAGGATTATGGACGAAGGAGATGTTGACGAACATAGGAAATGCAATATGGAAATTTGTCTTTGTGGACCTGAAGTGTCTCGGGGAAAAGGACAAAAGAGTGGCATGGATCCTGATTGAAAAGGAATATAGAGGAGGATTTCCTGAACATATTGATCTTTTCTGGGGAGATTTAAATATTCAACAGAGACTTGATTTTTGGGGGGTCCCTTTCCGATGCTCTGCTTGCCACAGAACCGGGCACTTAAAAAGAAATTGTCCTCGTCATCTGGGTGGTAGAACCAAAGAGAGAAATTACCATGATAATTTTTTCACAAAACTCTCGAACAAAGAGTGGAGAGGGGATGTGGGCATAAGGACTCAAAAAATTGGGAAGTCCACTCCTTCAGGTATGTCTATTTTATCCTCACCTCATGGTTCATCTCCGAAATTATCTAGAAGCTTATCTATGAGGGCTGGTCCCTATGCTTTTATTCCCAAAAAATATATATCTCCTCATGCGAATTTTGTTGTGCATCAACCCTCTCCTAGTAATTAATCTTTGAAGAATGTTTTCTCAACTGACAAAATTCGAAGGTCTGTTACTCCATCTGGGAGAGAGGAATTTCTTCATTACAATCCATATCCCCTCGAGCCCTCTACTGATAAAGAAATTCATTCCCCCTTACCTATTCCTCCCCCTTATTTTGATAATCCATCGACTTCTCACATCACTTTCATCTCCTCATCCTCCCCATCTCCTGTAAAAATTCCATCTACAGTAAAGGGAAAGCACCTTGCATCACTGTCACACCTCAAGATTCGCCAATATCATCCCCTATAAACTCTTTTGGAAGTGATATGGACTTACTTCTAAGGAAAAAATCACTTGAACTGCATTGTCTCACTATTCACAACCCTGATAAGCCTTCTTCCCCTCTTATTAGCACTACTTCAGCAGGGAACATTACCATTAGAAGAAAGAAAAATAGAGGTAGTAGGAATTTTTGAGGCAAGAAGGATAATTCCCGGATTGAGATCCGTGACCTCTCCCTCATAGACATTCCTATTATTGACATTTTTGTAAATGGGCCTCTTAGAGCAAGCTAGCCCAGGGACATGCCTACATGACTCATATCCTTTCTATGAATATTAGAGGTCTAGGGGCGGACCATAAATTCTTAGCCCTAAAGAATTTGTTTTCTTCATTTCAGTCCAATATTCTCCTCATTCAGGAGACTATGCATGGAGTTCCTGAAACCATATCATATTTTAGGCGCATGTTTTCTTCGTGGCACATTGTTTCTACTGAGGCAAATGGTCATTCAGGGGGTAAAGTTGTTCTATGGGATCCAGTTTGGATATCGGCAAGGGCATTCAGATGTTTTGTCGGCATCCTGCTTCTTGCAAATTTTCGGGGTTTTTCTGGCTCCTTCGATATTCTGAATGTCTACGCCCCATATAAGGATCAGTTTTCCTTCTGGAACTGTCTCCTAGCATTAGAATTATTGGAAATTGATTCAATGATGATAGTTGGTGATCTGAATTGCACTTTGAGTTTAGATGAAGTTTGGGGCAGAGGCAGGAAGAATGATCCCTTATCTGGATCCATAAAAGATGCTATGCTCCAGCATAATTTGGTTGATGTCTGTCCCTCCCAGATCAATCCTACACGGGATAGCGATAGAAATGATGCTGCATATATTGCAAAAATATTAGATCGATTTTTAATTCATGACAATTTATTAGATCAACCGAGTTTACCATTCTCGAATATTATAAAGTGCTTCATCTCTGACCACAGACCTATCTCCCTTGATTGGAGAAATCAGGGATTCAGGAAAGGCTTTTCTTTCAAATTTAATAGAGTCTGGCTGGAGGATGCAGAATTTAATGATCTTATTCAGAAATCTTGGCATAGTTTTTCTCCTATGGACCAATCTTCTCCCTCCAAGTCCTTCTTGGGTAGGATTGTATCTCTCAGGAAGTGTGTAAAAGAATGGCAATCCAAAAAGTGACTCTTGAACAGGAAAGCTCTTGATGACATTCAAAAGGAGATGGACAAGACAGCTGTGAGATTGACTGATAATATCATTTCTCTAGAATTGTGCTATCATATAAAGGAGCTGTAAAGGAAAAAACATAGCCTACATGCCATAGAAGAAGCTACCTAGAGACTGAAAAGTCGAGCAATTTGGTTAAAAGAAGGTGACAGGAACACCAAATTTTTTCATAGATTTGCAAACTCCAGGTGTGAAAGAAATGCTATTTGGGAGATAAAAGATGAGGAGGGTAATATGCTTCACTCTCAGGAAGACATCTCAAAATAGGCAGTAAATTTTTTTGAAAAATCATACAAAAGAAATGCACTGGTTCTATTTGTATACTAAGACTTCGCATACTCAAGAGTTAATCCATAAACAATAAGTTGTTTGTCCATTTTTCCGTCGTCGATATAAATAAAAAATCATTGAATTCCAAGATGCTATATCTTCATTGAGCATTTGGTTAAAGTTTTAAACAGTCGACATGCATCCTCTGCTCTCGCATTTCTTGCATACCCAACTGGCATTGCATTGCCAGAAATCACATCCTATTTAGTTATTTTTCTAGCATTGCATTTCCAGAATCATGTCTCGTTCAAAGATTTTTTCAAACAGTACTACAATCTTAACTCCCCACATTTGGCATATATGTCTGCATTGTGCATTTGATATTAAGGACTTCCTCAAATAAGCCTGGTTGCGCTTATGTTTTTTTTTTTTAGTATGAAAAAATCTTGATTGTATTAAAATCAGATAATCAGATAATGCCCAATACATCATTATAGACTGAGATGAGAGAATTTCCTTGACAGTACAAATTGTAGGGGAACATAGTAGTGCAAAAATGTCTGAAAGCCTGTTATACCAAAAGTATCGGAGAATGAAAGATGCATATGAGCTGTAAACCAGAGGAAAAATAGTGCTTTTACCAAATATATTCCCAAGATATGTAAAACCTCATTTGGGGGCATCATCTACCAGCTGGAAGAAAGTATGCAATATGAGCAAGAAAAAACAGTTGCATGGAACATACTTGGGAAATTGATATGAAACAGTAAAATTATGTGCTAGGTAGACAAAAATCCTGATTCAAGTATGTTTCAGCTTCTATTTTTATGTCCATTTTCCATTTTCCCATTTGAGTTAGGAGCCCTTTCTTCGAGAAATTATCTGCTTGAGTATTTTGAGATCTGTTGACATGATGTATAGTATAATCCTTCCTCCTCCTCCAGAGTCAGTCAATTGTATTCATCCATCTAGGAAGTTGATGATTTTTTATATGAATCTTTGTTGTGACATGATCTAATATGATTTTAGAGTCACCATAGATCTACAGGGACTGAATATTTAGGAATAAGCTGAAGTAAAGAAGCCCTAATAGAGCCATTGCCTCGGCTTTGTTGTTTGTTCCTTTTCCTCCATTCCAGTGGATTGCAAACTGCTGATCTTCTTCCATGGCGATGAAGACCCCACAAGCACATATACCGTTTGTGCAGCCCCATCAAAAAAGGCTCTTGGAAAGTTCATGTGGCTTGTTGTTTGCTCCTTTGATTTTTCCTTTTTATGCTATGAAATCTTGGGAGGAATAGAGTTATAAAGAGTGACAATGTTCTCAAAAACGGACTTAAAAGCTTCCTTTCTATTTTGGAACAGAGTGTTATTCCTCCATTTCCAGATTGCTTTCTGATTACTCCACCAAACAAGTGCTTCTTTTAGTGAAGAATGCAGAACAAAGTTAAAACCAAAAAGGAAGCAAGGTTCCTCCAAAGCTGAAGGGTGTGAATACATTGCAGGTACATGTAGAAGTTATTTTCTCCCTCTGCTTTACATATTAAACATATTCCAGGTCCGGACCAATTCTTCTTTTGCAAGTTTTCCCACGTAAGATTTTTGTTATGGAAAACTAACCAACAAAATATGATGATTTTATGAGGGCTCCTATATTTCCATAATGATAAAGGAAAAGTGTTAAGTGATTGAGAAAAGTGAAACCTGATAAGGGTTGAGTAGATATCTTTTATATTAGCATTGTCCTTTCCATTGTTACCCTTCCAGATGAGGACATCCTCAGCTTCAGTTCGACATATGCCCCTATTCCTTATAAACCACTGAATTTAAGTCCATTGTTGTGCTAAAAAAGATTTTAAGCCCAAAGTCGAAGAATTTTTCCAAATGGGGAAAGGGTCCTACCATTCAACAATGACCTAATTCCAGGTAAAAATCCCTTTTCAATGCAAGAACTCTATTAATTGTCGTGGTATATTAATATCATATCCCCCTACTGATATAGGGTCAATACCTATGATTACCTTATTACCTGTTTGAAAGCTCTAAGCAATGTTATGGAGGAAAAATGATTCAATTTTATGAAAACTCATCTAGATGGCTGAGCCTTGAGGAGACCCTATCGTCCCCTTCCTATACCAAAAAGAGATATCTTTGCCAGCCATATACTTCTTCCTAATGGATTTGCTCCATATACTATCCCCAAAAATGCCTCTCCATAGAGACTTGCATAGCAAGGCCATCTCGAAAGTCTGGAGATCCATAATTTCCCATCCCCCATGCTTCTTAGGAAGGGTAAGGTCTGATATTTTTGACAAATGATATTTTCTTTTCTCCTTATTTCCTCCCCAAATAAAATTTGTTGTCATTCTATTCAACAAATGAATGACACTTGCCGGAATGTAGAAAAGATGAGCCCAATACAATGATAGTTGAGCTAGCACTGATTGTGCTAAGACTGCTTTTCCTGCCATAGAGAGACACTTGCATTCCCATCCAGTTATCCTTTTGAAGTATCGGTCTGAAATCCATAGCCAGTCAAATTTTGAATAGCCCGTAGGTTTTAGATGAAAACCCAGATATTTCATGCCTTCATTGATGGACTTCGCTTCAATCTTGAATAGTTGAACTAGATACTATATAAATTCCATATTAACTTCCCCGTGATAGGAGGATTTTCTATCATTGATAAGGAGGCATGTAGCTCTTTGGAATTCTTCCAAAATTTCATGTAAGCAGTTCCAAGTGAGCCAACAGAGCATTCCAAAAATCAAGATGTCGTCCACAAATAAGTTATCAAAGATGAAATTTCCCCTGCTGATCATTAGAGGGTGACATCTTTTTTCCATAAAAGCTCTTTTGATATGAAGGCTTAAGGAATCCATGGCTAAAATAAACAGAAGAGGGGATAGAGAACACCCCTGTCTCAGACCTCTAACAACCGAGAAAAATGTAGATGGCAGTCCATTGATGATGATAGAATAATTAAATTTTTCAACACATGCCATTATCCAATTTTTACATTGAGAATTTAGGCCAATTTTTATAAGAAGACATCTTAAAAAACCCCAGTCAAGGAAGTCATAGGCCTTCTTGAGGTCAATTTTTAGAATGGCCACCTCAATTTTTTTTGTATGTAGAGAGTGTAGGCTTTCCTGTGTGTCTGCAACTGCCTCCAAGATATTCCTTCCCTGAAGAAACCCATGTTGTTCTTGAGTCAAATAATTGGATAGAGTACCCCGAATTCTTCCCGCTATGATTTTGGATATGATTTTATAAATGATATTACACAAAGATATAGGTCTATAATCCAAGAAAGAGGAGACTTCCTTCGGAATGAGGGCTATGTAAGTAGATGAGATGTGCTGATGAATTTTGCCCATGGTTCTTGATTCCTCTACCCTACCCAGTAATTTATTCTTCATCAAATCAAAGAAATGAATGAAAAACTCAATCGTCCATCCATCAAGACTCAGACTCTTGTCATTTTTAAAGGTCTTCATTACCATTAGGAGTTCCTCCTCGATGATAGGTTGGAAGAGATGATCATTTTGTTCCTCATCAAACATAGATGGGAATAAATCAATTCCCCAAAGAATATCCTCTATCCCACAGTCCTCACCGAGAAATAAAATTAACTATGATATCCTCATGTGAAAGAAGTATCGATCATAACTTATACAAAATCCATGAAGTTGGTGAGGTCTATCTCAATAAAACTCCCTCCAACTGGTATGAAACTGAGAACAAACATATTGTTGAAGGAAACATGTCACAAGAAGAGGTTTCATCATCCTTTATTTCTATAACACACTAACATTTTAGTGAAAATTATATCTCGATGACAAACTTGGTTGAATCCCTTGGTGGCAATGCTGAGATCCTTATACGTAAATATTTGGGAGTATGTACATATCAGACTCGAATGAATCTAAGGGCCTCATTTTTCCATTTTTGGTATAAAAACCATACAATAAAACCTAAGATTGATGCAAAACATACTGAAGACCCAATGAAAATCAAAACAATGGGTATTCTGCTGAAACATGGATGTTTATGGCACCCTCCTCATGTACCATTTAAGGGACCTGCAAAGTTAGAAACTATTCTATTTTTGGCGACTAGAGGAGTGTTGCACCATGGAGTTTGACAAGGATGTAATTTAAAATAATAATACTAACAATTGCCTCTAAATTAAAAAAAATGGGTATTCTGCTGAAACATGGATGTTTATGGCACCCTCCTTGTGTACCATTTAAGTGACTTGCAAAGTTAGAAACTATTCTATTTTTGGTGACTAAAGGAGTGTTGCACCATGTAGTTTTACAAGGATGTAATTTAAAATAATAATAATAACAATTTCCTCTAAAGGTGCAAAGATACACTGAAGGAATTGAACATGCCTATGATGTCACTATAAAAATGTTGCAACAAAGGAAAGAAAAAAACCTAAAGGGCAGAGGATGGAGGGGAGGAAATGTGTTCAAGATTGCAATAGTATCACACATGTGTCAATGTCTGTCTAACAAATATTGCTCGAACCACCTAGATAAATCATTTTTTTCCAATCATTACCATTATATAAAATTCTTACATACATATTGTATCCAGGCTATAACATGCAAGGTAATGAGGAGGAACAGTATCATAGGTCCTTGTGGGAACTGGTTCACATAAAATATAATTACACAGAGGAAATGACTAAAGTCAGTGGATGTTTTAGAATTTTAGTTATCTCCTTTTAAAATTTTTAAATTAATTTGGAGCCACTTTCCTCAAGTCATTAATGCCACTTTTAAATTTAAATTTAAATTTAAATTTTGTCTTGCAAATATTTGTTAGAATTGCAAATTTATGTGGTGTATTTTACACAATCCAAGTGTCCAAGTAAACTTTCAAGACATTGTATCCATTTATGCATTCAAAAATACAGTTTTAAAAATGAAAAACTACACATGGTATATGTGTATATAGAACCAATATAGGTCCATTTTCAAGAGGATTAAATCTCTTGAGGTGCATATTTTTTTTTCAAGTTTTGCACTCTAAAAGAGGTTCCATAGGATATCTTTAGTCTTGTGGACATTAATTTTTTCTTTCTCATCTTTCCAGAAGTAATTATGGTTGCCTTTGCACAGCTTGTGTCGGTCCCACAATAACAAGTGACCATGTAAGTTAATAGTGGTTAAGAAATCTTTATGTCAAGGATGTCCATTCCTAAACAAAAAAATACCCAATAACCTCTCAAGTTGAACATGATTTAAGGTGGGACTTTATCATAATTAGTTAAAACAATTTTGTGTTGGAGTTATCTTAAGAATTTTGATTTGAAAGAGTACCTACTAAGTATATGATATGCATTTATAGTTTGGAAAGCTTTCAGATTATTGAATTGTTTATTGTACATATATTTGTTTTATATGTGGAATGGAGAGATTATAAATCTCAATTTCATATTAACAAAGTTTAAATATAAAAGAGATAATATATTATATATATATATATATATATTATATATATATATATATATATATAAAACAACCGCTAAGAGTATGTGTTTCTTTGGTAAAATGTTATAGGTTCAAATTCAAAGATGATTAAAATATATATACCTTTATAAGCTTTAAATAAAAAAGATCTCATATATTAATTTAATATCTAATTTAGCGATAATCTTAAAATTAAATTATCATTATTATTATCATTAACTTAATTTTAATCGAAGTTGTCTTTAGTGTGACTTTTTGGACTTTCCATGCAGTGGAAACATTTGAGGTGAAATCTTGATTTGTGGTATGTACATTGGTTTTTTGGCTATATATATGGATTCAACCCTGAAAAACCTTAGGGAACTTTGATTGTGAAGGGATTACCCATCATGGTTGCAATTTATGTTAAACACACACATGGTAGAGAAAAAATAGGAAAGATAAACACGAGATTTTATTTCTGATTCACAATGATACATATTTAAAATACATAGGAGTGACCCTTGGTTTCATATTCAAAGTGGTCCCTTGGAATCCTTTTGGCTATTCAGCTTCCACACCAACCCTTAGAGGATTAGGTGTCCAACATTCCCCCCCTTAATCCAAAGGGGTATGTATGAGTCCAAGAAGAGAGTTGTAATACAAAATGTGCAAAAATGCATGGCAGCACTAGGCTGAATGTGCTCTCTGAAATGTTGGTATAAAGGGTGGTGGTTTAAGGATAACCACCAACACTGGAACGCTTAGTTTAGTTCCAAGAACTCTTCCAAGTCTGCCATGAAGCTCAGGTCTTTTGCTAGAGGAAGTGCTCCAGATGTTTTGAATAGGGAAACCTTCAACCATGAAGGGAGGTCTCACCCCGCATAAAAGGGAGAAACTAAACCTGAAAAAGGAGGTATCAACCTGTGATGGTTTAAGGATTACCACCAACTTTGGAATGTTTAATGCAATTCTTGGAACTCTTCCAAAACTAGCAAGAAGATGAAGTCTTCTGCGAGAGGAAGTGTCCCTGATTCTTTGAAGAGGCATCACCAACTTAAGGCATGCTCAAGGGCATCTTTATCTCTAGCTACAACTCTGAATCTGGTATGGTAGGTTGTGGCTCAGGCTCACTTGATGTGGCTTTGAGGCTTGTAGATGACCATCATTTCCGCCCCTCTCAGATACAAGGTGAGATGATGGAGAAAATTCAACTACAAGACTGTTCAATAATCTAGAACAAGTTCTGACATATGATCGGAATATCTTCCTGGTTGTTGATGCCCATTACCAAGAAGTGATCCATCTAAGATGAATCTTTGTTCTTGCAAGAGGTTTATTTTTGAAGCATCTGTTTGAAGAATCACTGGTTTTATGATAGTGCTTACATGGATGAAGATCAAAACAATGATCTTTCATATGGCCAACTCGGTCACAGTGTTGACTTTTCACAGTCTATTGTTGTTGTTGGGGAAGAGGGACAGAAGTTGAATGTGAACTATCATGAAGAAATCCAGCACTTTGAAATTGGATTGGCTTGGAGTAGTCTAGAATATGAAAGGACACCTCCTTATCATATGCAAGACCAGTTTTGTGCTCGTTGTGGACAAGCTTTTCCCATGGTCTGATGATGGGCTTGGGAAGTGCAAATTGAACTTTTGCTTGTGCATGAAATTATGTTGCTTCATTTGGAAATGGATTTGAATCAACTGCAACATTATTGATTTTTTTCTTAGGGGTGTCAGTTTCAATGTTCTGAACAGAGACAAGTTGAGAATCATGACTCCACTACTGTAATTCTACTTGTTGAAGCTAAGATTCAAGCTCCAAAAAGTCTATTTTTTCCTGTGTATTCTGTAGACATGTATTAATATCACAAAGAGTGTTCTTGCTTATTTTAATTGTATCTTCGATAATAGATAGTATCAGAGTTTTGAGAAACTCTAATACACCACCAATTAGATGCATAACAAGTGCACTACTATTAAAATCAAAGTGTAATAGTTCTAATGGAAACAAATTACTGAAATCTCCATCAGAAAATACTGCTTTTAATTTTCAACTTTCTACCTTCATGATTAGATAAAAAACTGATTAAAAAAAACTTCAATACCAACTTCAATATGCTATGTCGATATTTCAATCTGAGCATATAAGACAATGGCAGTGAAATTTAAGGGATTGCAAAGGTTGCTCAAAATAATTAGTGAAAATTTTAAATTGATTTAAATAACGGCTTGAATAACAAGATTTCGATGACCTTACTTCTAACAATCGAACTACAACCAGAATTGTAGAAAATCTTCAGAAGTACTCGTCAAAACAGAGATCCCTAAAAATCATGGATTTGAGCTCAAAATTCAAAAGAAAAGCTTAAATGCCGAGAATTATCAGCGTCCGATAGCTCAAAAGCTTTACAAACACAAATTTCACTCAAAATAAATAATTGAGACTCAATTTCTCATAAAGAAGCCACTCAACAGACGATATTTTCACCGGATCTCTTTCTTCCACCAGGATGAACTGCAATATATCTCCTCAAGAACAATAATTGCATGCTTTCTTCTTCCTCTTGTGTTAGAAAGCTTGAGAAGGAAAGTACACCATAATAACCCTATAACATGCAATGTTGTTGACAAAATGTAAATCTTAGGAATTTGGTTTTTGCAAATTCCAGCGCATTTAACAGGTTCACATCTGTCAGGCCAGGAGTAACTCCAGAAAAACTGATACGTTTATTTCATTAGGTAGCTATTGTTATATACATGAATATGACTGATTAGTTCATCTTCTTGATGACTGTTCACATTCCAAAAGATTAGGTGTCAACATTCCCGCCCTTAATATGAAGGGATGTTGGTGAGTCCAAGCATCGTTCTGAATCTTTCAAGCTTTTCTCTTCCAAGCGCTTTGGT
>APFE030797961.1:8639-43382 GCA_000404065.3 Pinus taeda | reverse complement strand
GAAGATGAGGGTGTGTTGTATCATCCGGGACCAATCAGGATAGTTCTCCTTGCCAGTGAGAACTATTCCTATGATAGAAAGGATTGAATGCATTCTGTAAAAAATTACTTCTGCTGATAGAAAAAAATACTTTTGCTGATAGACTAATACTTCTGATGGCAAAAAAAATTTGCTCTTGTGGAGAAAAAAACTTCTGTTTCTAAAAAGGAATGCTGATAACCCTCCAACAAAGGTAAAAAAAAATTGCTCTTATGGAGAAAAAATTTATGCTGCTAAAAAAAGAATGCTATCACTATAATAAAATTTTCACTGCATATAACCCCTTTTTTTAATTCAGTATATGCCCAGCAATATAGAACAAAGTAATGAAAAGGAGGAATGCCCAACGAATATAAAGCCTTTGGAATTCTGTTGAGATTTCATTGAAACATTGAAATCATTGAAACGACTCCACCATCATTGCATATGTGCCTCTGATGTAAACTATATATCACATAAAATAGAGCTTTGATGTCACTGTAATATATATATATATTATATATATATATATATATATATATATATATATATATATATATATATATATATATATATATATATATATATATATATATATATATATATATATATATATCGCTGCACTAAGACTCAGGAAACGCTGTAATATATCTCTGTAATATATCACTTAAACTATATATCGCTGTAATATATATCACTGTAAGCTTTGTTTAACTCCATTATTTTTAAAATAGAACATAATCCATGAACATGATTCGCAAGATCAATGTCAAATTCTGTGAACGAGCAGCCTATGCAAAATATTTTCATGGATATAGGCGAAGAGTATGCACAAGTTTTCAAAGACCAAGCAGCGTAACTCCATTATCAATTCAATACAGCATTAATATATCACTGTAATATACAAAGACCAAGCAGCATAACTCCATTATACATTCAATACAATGTTAATATATTTCAATACAGTTTCAAATACCATATAAACAACATTATTCAACCCAACACTTCAATACAGTTTAACGCACCAGCATATGCAACTCAGCATTCACCATACGAGCACATACCAATGTCAATGCACGCAACCTCATCAAACGTTCAGGCGTTCAATTCATGCAACCTCATGAAACGTTCACCATGTTAGGCATTAACCATGTCAGGGGTTAACCAACGGATGCTATTGACATATGAGTTATGGCAGAGTATGGGACAGAGGAGTTACAAGGGACGCTTAAAAAAGGAACCTGGGACCTGTGCTCTGATACCATGTCAGGCCAGGAGTAACTCCAGAAAAACTGATACGTTTATTTCATTAGGTAGCTATTGTTATATGCATGAATATGACTGATCAATTCATCTTCTTGATGACTGTTCACATTCTAGAAGATTAGGTGTCAACAACATCTTTAGTCCCGGTTTTATGTAAATGGCAAGGACACAACCTCTATCCATAAATTAGAGATGGGCAGTCTCAAACTTTCAAGTGATTCAAACATCAGTCTATCCTGATGACAGCCACCCTTCCTGCAAAAGAAAATATACACGGGCAGGGATAAAACATGTAGTTTACTAGAGCAACCTCTGTAAGGTTAACCTCCTCAACCTCAACTTTCAAAGTGTTCTCAAAATGCAATGCGGTTATGTGAAGATCTGAATCATGGTCACAACCTCTAGAAAACTGTCCTCAGTAAAACAATTATGTCACCGAATTCGAACCACAAAGCACTTTAACTCAAACAAATAAATTGAAATATGTCTTTTGTGGTTTTTACATTATAATCTCAACTAAATCCCTTTCACTAAGCTCCTTGATCCTACCAATACCTTGTCACCTGATTCTCTTGACCTTGAGCTAAAAGGATTTCAAACTTCAACTTTCGCATGTTCAGCTCCCTGGCCCACTTAAGGCTCCAGCTACACTGAATTTATGCATTGTTTTAAACCTAAATTCATGAAGTCACCGAGACACCAGAAGTGGATATTCGACAACATACGGTATTTAATTCATATGGTTAAATGGAGGTTCCACAAGCATATACTTCAAAGCTTAATGTATATATCACCATTCAATGCTCATACGAGGAATGACAAATAAAGACTACACATGTATAAACTTCATGCTTCAATGCATTTCTCAACATTTCTCACAATCGCGTGTTCAAGATTCCTTCATATGGTCAGCAAATCGCCCTTATTCCTACAAAGCTTAGGCTCTCGAATTGGAGGTAGTGTTTGGAAATAGGGTCTGACAATAGTTGTTCGATGGATTAAAATGATGAGTTATGGCAGCAGTTAAGATATGAAGCAAAATTGGATGTAGATGCAGAGCCTGCCTTAGGAAGCTATCTGTATGCAACGATTCTAGTTCACAGGACCATGGAATAGGCACTGACATATCACCTAGGAAACAAGCTATCGAACCCCATCCTTTCGAGTATGCTCCTTTACAATCTGGTCGTGGATTTCTTCATCGAGGCCCTTGAAATCCACAACACGATTCGAATCGACATGAGGGTCGTGAGAGAAAAGGACCCCGCCTATGGCTCCTATCACCGACTGAAGGCATGCTACAACTCTTATACCCACAAGCACAAGTCTGCAACAACAGGTGATCTCAGGTGAACGGGTCAGCTCACTAAGTAAGCGCCGAGTTTCTCAGAATCTCTGTAGAAATTATGCCACCCAACATATAAATTCTAGGATTTTTTTGTTCATAATCAACCTTGTCGAAACTGTTGATGAGGAGACTGAGTCAGAATTGATAGGCTTAGGACAGGGAACGTTTTGTTTTTATTTAGGAGAGGCATTGCATTGTCATAGGCTTCTGAAAACCTCACTAAGGCGAAGGTATTTTTAGCCTAGGAAACAACACTTAGAGCTTTGACAGGACTCAACAGTGCATGCAAAGGAATAACATACTAAAAGTACAGTTCTCATGGGTGCCAAGTTTTTTTTCCAAGAAAATTTTAGAGCATTAGAGGAGGTGCACAGTGAGTAGGTGCCAAGTTGAGAATGACAACAAAATAATAGATGGCAGAATTGACTTGCATAGAAAGGCCATAAACAAGTGGCTCAAATATCAACAGGGCAGGATATCGCCTGCTCTGATACCATGTCAAACACACACATGGCAAAGAAAAAATAGGAAATACAAAGATGAGATTGTATTTCTTATTCACAATGATACATATTTATAATACATAGGAGTGACCCTTGGTTTCATATTCCAAGTGGTCCCTTGGACTCCTTTTAGTTTTTCAGCTTCCACACCAACCCTTAGAGGATTAGGTGTCCAACAACTTCAATAAATTGCTGCTGGATTTTAGAGAAATTTGACTAGAAAAACCCAACAAAAAAGCTTCCAAAAAGTTGCACTAAAGACAACTCGATTTTAATTTAGATATCAAAAATTAATTAAATATATTTATCCCTACTTTATCGTGGAGATTCTTAATTTGTAAATAGGCTTTGTTATAATATCATGGGCCATTACTATGGATTATCAATACTACATACCTACTTTAGAGATAAATCTCAATCATTGATAATTAAATCTACTTTGGAGAATATTTTATGGAGGTTAAATCCTTACCATCCACCTAATAATTATTGATAATTAAATTAAAATTCCGAAAACCATTCCAAAATATACACACTTATTTAAATAATTAAATTTTAAAGTTTTAAAATTAGTACAATTTTTGTTAAATTTCTCATCATGTAATAAAATGTCTATTTTTTAAAAATATATTAATTTAATTTAATTGTGGGAGGCTTTTTATTTCAACTTAAGGTAGATGAAGATCTGTTAATTTTCTTTTTTAATGAGGGCCTAGATTGATATTCAAGGGAATATGCTCAGCACAACTGTAGTGCATCACAAAGTTTGTTTTATTTCAACTTAAGGTAGATGAAGATCAAGTTTTTGTTTTTGTTTTTGTTTTTTTTTGTTTTTTTTTTTAATTGAGGGCGTAGATTGATTCTCAAGGGAATATGCCCAGCACAACTATAGTGTATTACCGTTTGTTAGGTTGGGTTGACTTTTAATAAATTTAAAAAATTAGATTTGTGCCTTGTGGTTCTCCACCCACCATTTTCCTAGGGATATGAGATTATTCCAATTCTAATAAGTTCCCCCATGATAAGTTCCTCATTATTATTTATAACATGCATCTATATATAAGAAAATTTTATTTAGCAAAATGGTCCATTACTTTTAATAAATTGAAAAAACTAGATTCGTGTCAAGTGGCTCCCCACCCACCAATTCCTTAGGGATTTGAGATTATTCCAATTATAATAATTCCCCCTATGATAAGTTTCACATTATTAGGTATAACATTTATTTATATAAGAAAATTTTATTTAGCAAAATGGTCCATTTTACAATAAGATGTGTAATTCTTTTTTTTCTTAAATTAAAGTTAACCCATGTCAAAACAACGCAACAAATGAAAATGAAAAAAATAAACAATACCTAACTTGTCTAATTAAAAAAAAAAACACCTTCGGTATAAAAATAATATCTATTTTAAACCTAACAAATTAACAACAATATATTAAATATATAAAAAAATTATATACAACAACATGATCAACGTTGAAATTTGGGACAAGTGAGAGCGATGGATTAGTCATTTACCATCTGACAAGGTTAAAGCATGCAAGCCCACTACCCAAATAAACCTCGTTGTCTAATGCTTACCTGAGTGTCTTATTAGTCCCTGCCATCTGGCAATGGCCAGGGACTATAGTAATCGAAAAGCGTGTACTTAACATTAGTTCACCTGCTTGAACGCGCTTGTTAGTCGAGCATAAACAAAGTTTTTTAGATCATAGTGGTTTATGGTTTTATTTGGCCTCTTCCCGAGGCAGAGGCGCTGAAACCATATGTTATCTTGGATTTGTCTGCGTCTTTCTTCATTCATTTTTCTAAGCTGTTGATTAATGCTAACATTAATCTGGCAATATAAAATGCTAGCATGCTAGCTCTTATTGTATTTGAGCTATCACGAAGTTGAACCGTCAGGCGGGCTCTTTACAGATGGTGTCCATAGAACAGATGCTCTGCATGCTGCTGTGGTGTCTACAGCACAAATGTTGCTGAAAGAAGACAGAACAGATGTTGTATAAGCATACTTAGAAGCCAGATTGATATGCATAACCAGTTATTTCAGGTGGTGAAGAACGAGACCCGAATTGAATAGTAGTTTCAGTAACAAATTCATACGCATAAGATATTGCTGAGGGATTTCAGTAACAAATTCATACGCATAAGATATTTCTAAGGGACAAAGCACCACATCCATGACCTGCAATGCTTCTTGCGGAAGCGACACAGGCTCCCCTGCTAAGTACTGTGTGAGTTGCTTCAAGTGAATCGTTGCGCCCTGCCTGAATAGCACGTGGTAAGTCCTGAATTTCAGTGAGAACCAAGATAAGGGTACATATTTTATTTAAGAACATGAAAAAAGAAAAAACTGAAGTGTTGGCTTGAATAGTTTTTTGTAGAGACTAGCTCATTTACAAAAATCATCACTCTTTATGCATATAAAAACATACCCACAATCTTAAATTACAAACCTGGATTTGCAGTTTCCAGCTGTCTGCGCAAGCTGTCTACCGAAACTCAACCTGCAGTAAGTTGCAAGAAAAATAAAAAGGAGTGATCAAATGCAGGAGAAACAGAAGCTCTCTTCCTCTGTAAAATCACACGGCAACTCAGCGGTCACGACTTCAATTTCTCGTAAAAACCCAAATGTGTTGTGGGTGCATTAGCTGTTAATGAATGAATTGATCCTATTTTGAGCTACTAAGATGTATACTATTCTTCTACAAAGAAACCTGCAAAGAAAATGATGGATTTTTGCATGCCCTGATTACCCCCAACCTATTCCTCTACAAAGAAACCTGTAAAGAAAATAATTACATAATGGAGCATCCACTAGTATTCTCGTCGCTGAACATGTTGGTGTCAACCATGGCATAATCTGCTGGATTTGGAGGGTAAGCGTAAATAGTGGGAGGATATGGAGGCATCTATGCTATTCATTTTAACTCTAATGCATCATACAGACCCCCTGAGTCTTTGCAATCAGCGTCTACATTCATGCTCTCGATATCGAAAACTGCCTTACTGTTCATAACCTTGGGCGGTTTCCTGGTTTTGTTACCGTTCATACCCTTGGGCAGTTTACTGATTTTGATATTGTTCATACCCTTGAGGATTTTCCCCGTTCTGATATTTTGCATACCCTGGGACTGGTATTGTGCATACCCTTGTGGGGTTTCTTGGCTCTGGTATTGTTCATACACACCATAGAAATTGGGGGCAACGACTTCGACAATGCATACAACCTCAAATCCTTGAGAGAATAGGCTCCTCCCTACATTTTCAACTATCTTTTTGGTTCAGTTATGCAATGCCCAAGATTAACCTACAATGTTACCTGTCACGCTATCCTGCTTTCTTCTGCCTGGACGATTAGCAATTTGGAAAAATCATTGTAATTCCATAGTCGTCAGCCACGTCTCCATCATGCATTATGGTTATTTATCTTTTCCACGTCTCTGCAATCAGAATTATTTAATATTTTAATAATTTCTTAAATAGTTTATACTTCATAACTTAATGTTTATATTTCAATATAAAATATTTTTATTAAAGAAAACTATTTTAGACATCGATATACCTATGACTAGTGATAATGTTGATCAAGATTTAGACAACACTGCAATTAGTAGGGACTTTTCCTACAGAATGATAACCCTTTCTTTGTTCTTCATGGATCCATTGCATCACACTCCCTGCAAAGTAAAAATGCACAAACTAACTAACACCGAGTTTTGTAATGAATTGGGAAGATAAATAATAGAGTTCAGTAGTAACTCCCTACGTTTCCTATGAACAGGACATCCTGACAAGAAGTTCTATCCAATTAAAAATAAACTAAATTCTTCCCAACCTTCATGTGTAAGTCTACAGCAAGCAACTCTCACTGTACGAACTTCAGGACCATTAACATATTGCAGTATTGAAAGCTGCATAAGCCCATGATCCAGAAACTCATGGCAATGATCAGCATATCTCCACCCATTTAAGATGTGGTGCTAATTTGCTACTATGCCTCCATAATTTTGGCAGGTGGCCTAGCAGAAGTGAAGTTTCAGAAAAGAAGCCAGCATTACACTCGTATCATGATGCAAAAGCATAAAAAACCCATAAAAGACAATAATATTACAAAGCACATACGAACTCCCCACTGCTATCGACGTCAAGGTCTCCATCATTTTCCAGATCCATGTCATCCAATTCGAAGCTGTCTCCAAAGTATGACCTTGGTGTAGGGATCCTAGCTTATGCAATAATTCTCATAATCTCGTCAATACTTTGAGTAGGCTGGTCAAGATCGTCAGACTCATTGCTAATAGTATCAACTGCATCTACTAAATCTGCACATTTTCAACTATCTTTTTGGTTCAGTTACGCAATGCCCAAGATTAACCTACATTGTTACCTGTCACCGCTATCCTGCTTTCTTCTGCCTGGACGATTAGCAATTTGGAAAAATCATTGTAATTCCATAGTCTTCAGCCATGTCTCCATCATGCATTATGGTTATTTATGTTTGCCACGTCTCTGCAATCAGAATTATTTAATATTTTAATAATTTCTTAAATAGTTTGTACTTCATAACCTAATGTTTATGTTTCAATATAAAATAATTTTATTAAAGAAAACTATTTTAGATATCGATATACCTATGCCTAGTGATAATGTTGATCAAGATTTAGACAACACTGCAATTAGTAGGGACTTTTCCTACAGAATGATAACCCTTTCTTTGTTCTTCATGGATGCATTGCATCACACTCCCTGCAAAGTAAAAATGCAGAAACTAACTAACACCGAGTTTTGTCATGAATTGGGAAGATAAATAATAGAGTTCAGTAGTAACTCCCTACGTTTCCTATGATCAGGACATCCTGACCAGAAGTTCTATCCAATTAAAAAGAAACTAAATTCTTCCCAACCTTCATGTGTAAGTCTACAACAAGCAACTCTCATTGTACGAACTTCAGGACCATTAACATATTGCAATATTGAAAGCTGCATAAGCCCATGATCCAGAAACTTATGGCAATGATCATCATATCTCCACCCATTTAAGATGTGGTGCTAATTTGCTACTATGCCTCCATAATTTTGGCAGGTGGCCTAGCAGAAGTGAAGTTTCAGAAAAGAAGCCAGCATTACACTCGTATTGTGATGCAAAAGCATAAAAAACCCATAAAAGACAATAATATTACAAAGCACATACGAACTCCCCACTGCTATCGACGTCAAGGTCTCCATCATTTTCCAGATCCATGTCATCCAATTCGAAGCTGTCTCCAAAGTATGACCCTGGTGCAGGGATCCTAGCTTCTGCAATAATTCTCATAATCTCGTCAATACTTTGAGTAGGCTGGTTAGGATCGTCAGACTCATTGCTAATAGTATCAGCTGCATCTACTAAATCTGCACATTTTCAACTATCTTTTTGGTTCAGTTATGCAATGCCCAAGATTAACCTACAATGTTACCTGTCACCCCTATCCTGCTTTCTTCTGCCTAGACGATTAGCAATTTGGAAAAATCATTGTAATTCCATAGTCTTCAGCCACGTCTCCATCATGCATTATGGTTATTTATCTTTGCCACGTCTCTGCAATCAGAATTATTTAATATTTTAATAATTTCTTGAATAGTTTATACTTTATAACTTAATGTTTATATTTTCAATATAAAATAATTTTATTAAAGAAAACTATTCTAGACATCGATATACCTATGACTAGTGATAATGTTGATCAAGATTTAGACAGCACTGCAATTAGTAGGGACTTTGCCTACAGAATGAGAACCCTTTCTTTGTTCTTCATGGATGCATTGCATCACACTCCCTGCAAAGTAAAAATGCACAAACTAACTAACACCGAGTTTTGTCATTAATTGGGAAGATAAATAATAGAGTTCAGTAGTAACTCCCTAATCCCTAATCTCGTATTCTGCTTATGCCTTTTCTATTTCTGTTTTATATAAGATGCTACCTTGACTCTAGCTACTAGCTTTGCTCCTGTGTCTACTGCTGCTTACTCAACCGCATCAACTGTTGTTTCATCGACTGAATCTTTCTCCTGTTAATTTGGAATAAATATGCATCTTAGTGAGCACTCGAACTATTCAGCAAGCACTCGACCACCATCAGAATCAATATGCCTCTACGCCAGCAAGAGCAAGTAAGAGCACGCCTCATATAGCCCATGCAGCTAGCCGGCTTAGGGCAGGGACTAGCTGCCCCGCAGCACATCTTGTTTTTTTTGGAATCCCTAGAATAAACCAATTTCTATGTGATATAAAGATATCACCGACGAATCATGAAACAATCTTTATTAGATAAAACATTAAAGGATATAACTGTAATGAATCCTGACATAATATTTAATAGATAAAACATTAAAGGATATAACTACAAGTGGACCTAAGTCGATTGTAATGAACATAAATAAGTATAAACTAACATCAATCAAATCATGCATATAGTGACCTCTTCTACTGAATGGGCTGTGGATTTTTCAAGTTGATTTTGTCTTTTTACAAATATTTGTTGAATAACATAAAATTGGTTAAAGCTAAACCATATATCAATATTAAAAATTTTAAGAATGAAGTTTTAATTTTTTTATTTTTCAAAACACTTTACCAAATAAATACAAAATATGTATTAAAACTGTACCCATTGAAGGATATTGTTGTCTTTTTTTGGAAGCTATTAATGTAAGACACTGTATCGACAGTTGTCAACTTCAAGTTAATATTTTTCTAAAGTTATTCGCAAAAAGAAAGCTTACAACTAAAACTGAATTTATTAATGTTTAATTATGTCCTTGGATTTTTTAATGAAGTTTTGTTAATCATAATTGCTTTTATATTATAGAAGCTTATTTTATGAATCAACTAAGCATCAATTTTGAAGTTATTCATTCTTTTGGATTATAATTTGTATTATTTGGTTTCTCTCTTCTATGATAGGAGAGTAGAATCATTCTAGTTATGTGGAGAAAGAACCAGAACTAATGATTGGATATTGTGTAGGATTTAAGTTCAAGAAAGAAAGAAGCTTTGTGGTGTGAAGAAATCATTTGAAATGAAGAATCTATATCTCGACAAGCCCCTTGATTCCTCTATGATTGAGTAAAGTTTGATTAGATATCATTAATGATCGATAGCACACCAAGTATTTCTATGTAGCAATGGTACATAAAATCACTCCTCTCTTCTGTAAGTATTTATGTATAACAATACCTGAAAGAAAATTTAAGTATTTATGTATAATGATGGCTGAAAGAGAATTTAAGTATTTCTAGGTAACAATTTAAGTATTTATAGATAACGATCATTGAAAGGAAATGTTAAATGTCTATTGTAAATATATAAACCAAATTAAATAAATATAAAAAATACATTAATAATATAATGTTTTTAAACACAACATAAAAATATATATTATTTTAAACATAACATAAAAACCTAAAATTCATATGACAAAAGCTTACATATAACTAGAAGTCAAGCTTAGTTGACCCCAAACAAAAAAATTTAGTTCTATTTATTATATATTATTGAAAAGTTATATCATAATTGCCACTCCACGCACTATACGTCTAGACGGAGGACCAGATAATTGTTACGACACATTCCACAAGTCCTAACTACATAATGATGACCACCATCTAGAAGAGAAGTCCTCCAATCCTCCACCTAGAAGAAACTCTTGTCTTTCTATCAATTTCTCTCAAAAGAGGATGTAACTCGAGTTCAGTCTCCAGGTAAAATCACTTCATGCACCATTGAAAGTTGCAGAAGTATCATAAGTACCATCAACAACATTTCGAATATTAACAGAGGTATATTTAGTTCCGACATCTTGTTACCCAATTCCAGATCAATACCCAACAACAAAAGTAGTAGTTGAGCTTATAGTTTGAGAGCTTGTTCCAACATTGGCTTCTTTATTCGGAATTGGTTAGCTTCAACAACCTCAAAAACCTTGAATTGAACCGAGAAGGATACAAAAATTACCAATGAGGGAAGGATACTACAGGGTTTTTTTTTATAATTTCAACACGAGCAGGAGGATTAGGGATAAACCTGACCACTGTAGATACTCTTATAATATATGTCATGTAATATTTTTTGATGTATATTTTTATGAGTACACATTTCATGAGATCATATGATCACTTCATTTTGAACTTCTGAGATGACATTCTAGAAAAAACTTGTGGAGAAAGTTTCACTATGAGCCCATGCTCTTTCTTATAGACATGTTCAAAATATTGTGTAGTGACTAGAATCCACATGCAGATTTGCAAGCAATGGTTAGGGCTCATCTCCTTTGATAGACAAATAAGGTCCAATCATTTATGCTTTAGGTTCACTCTTGAGTATGTTGTACATAAATCTTGTATTTTCAAATGAAAATAACATGCTAGAGGACATCATGTGGGAAACTTGCTATATGATAACAACAACATTCTAGAGGACATCATGGAAAAATTGTTGTATGATCTTTGCATCATTATTCTCGAAATCATAATTATACGCACAATGTGTTCATAATGCTTTTGTAATGGTTTTTATAAATTAGACTATGTTTTATCACATGTATTCTCTCTGACATGCTTGTTTCCTTTTCATAGAAATAATATAAATTTAATAAAAAAGTTTTCATCTCAAAAGTACAGGAAGATTTTTTTTTTTTTTCAACATGTTAATTATTTGTGAAGACAAATAATTATATAAGAATTCCAATTGCAATTACTATATACCCAAATACAAGTTATTTCTCTAGTTTACAAATTGTTCCTCTAGTTCTTGGTCCACTAAATTGCTAACCATAATTACTATGTGCAGAGTTTTTAGGTATTTCCATGGATCAACTTGGTGGGGCATGCATTCCAAGTGTAGAAAGATCTCTTGTCTCACATTGATTCTAGCTCTCAAATGCATTTGAACAATACAAGTCCCTAGTGAGCAAGAGAGTTACTTACCGACTATGTTTCCTTGACTCATGCGGACTTAAATGTAGTAGTTGTAGGGCTTCTTGACTTCGGCAGGATAAAATGTACTAGTTGTAGGGCTACTTAACCTAGGCAAACTTAAATGTACTAGATGTAGGGATAATTAATGGATATGATTGTGGGGTAATAGCTTAGGGCATGTGTATATCACCGACTCATGTATCATGTTCATCTCACCAACTCAAGCTCTTCATCTTACTTGTCATTTATATGAATGGTAATGTTCATCTCACCAACTCAGGTATCATGTTCATTGAAGTAGGAAGCACAAAGATATGGCCTAGGCATATATATGAGTTACACATAACAACAAATGACAACCATGGGTAATCAGGGGGTCAGGAGCCACATGGACATTATAGGAAAACACATTATACACACACATTTAATATTAACTAAGCAATGATGGGGCAATGCTAACATTACTTTGTTTTGCAAAAAAATGTCTAGAATATGAATTTTAAAACTATGTTTTCTTCCTCTCCACTTCGACAATAGGCCAAATAAGACCTCAAAACTTTTCATTGGCTAACAAACAATCTTATCAATATTTTATAGGCTAGAAAAACGTAAAGTAAAGCATGTGAATTAAAACATTGAGTTTAATCGTTTGATTTTGTTTGATTTGCGCACAAGGACTAATATTTGCGCACAAATCGATTACTATAGTCCTTGTTGCGTTATGGCAAGGACTAATAAGATGACATTAACTATCATGAATTAAGTCTACAAAGTTATTTTTATTACACAACATGTTATGTCATAATACTCTTAGTATTCTAAGAAAAGGAAAGGAAAGGAAAGGCAAGTATGTATATGTATATATATATATAATTTGAGGTTTTATTATAACATTATATTTTTTTTAATCAAAATAAATTAGGAAAAAGTATAATTAACGTTAATAGACATATTTATTTTGGAATAGGACTTCCATAATTTTAATTTAATTATTAATAATTATTAGGTGGACTTTAGGGACATAACCTCCATAAAATATTATCAAATATTTTTAGTAGTATACACAAATCAAAGGTTGAGATTTATTATCAACATATTTATGTCTTTCTTGCTCTTTTAATTAAATTCATTAATTATACAAATATTATATGAACAAATGGCATATGAAATCAATTATGATTTTTTGATTTTGTGGTATTGATGAGCCATGGTATTGGCCCATGATATTGTAAGACAACTTATTTAAAAATTAAGAATCTCCATGATAATGTGGAGTGAATCTCCATGATTAAGAATCTTGTTACATGTTTTTTTTAAATGTATATATATCTACTCTATATATTAATTATTTTTATCAATAATAATATAAAGTTATATTTTAGTTATTTTATTGATTATTTTTAATTTTAGCAATTTCAGGATTAATGATAATTAAGTGTTTTGGTATACCATTGTTTATTATAGATCGATATCTATGCCGTTTACTAAGCCCGTTTAATTTATATAATTGTACTCATAAAATAAATTGATCTTTTTTATAATAAATCCTAATCTAATGCCAATATAATTTTTATTAATTGAATTTATACCATCCATTTGTAATTAATTGAATACCAATAATTATGATTAAATTATATCCAATATTTAAAATTTTATATTAAATTTATTAATTTGAAAAAATAGATTATTATATTGGCTTTCACTACTTCACACTATTTAATGGAGGTCTTACTATAATATGACGTATTCATAATGTATAGTATGTGGTAGATGGACTATAGCAAACAGGTTTAGCCCTAGCAACTCATTAAACTTTTTATCATTACATCCACATCTCCAAACAAGAGTATGTAAAAATTTATTTTTAGGATAATAATATTTTATTATGGGGATAATCAATTAACTAAAATAATTATAATAAATATTTAATATGTTATATTCTAAGTAAATTAATTTTAAATTAAAATTTAAACTATTTATTTTTATCACTTTCACAATTGAAATACTACATTTAAAATCACTCACTTTCACAATTGAAATACTACATTTAAAAGCACTAGGGGATGAAGATATACATTTATATTAAACTTTCTCACCTAAGAATATAACATTATATCATAGTCCCAGATATGATGACATGGACACAAGCAATAATTTAAGCCTAATTGTCACAGACAATTTGTGTTATGAGTAATTGGGGAGTAAAACTCTCGTTTCAATTCAACTCATCAACTAAGTGTATAACAAACACTTATCATCCATAACTTCAGTGTAGTTCCATAATCAAAGACATATTTAAAACTTACAAATTAACCATAAGGAAAGACTTGAAACCATAAGGAAACCTAACGATTATGGGCAATTTCGCTTAATGATTTTTTTTTTGTCAAATTTTGTAGCTTCATTTACCATATTAGATGTGTCCTCAAAAAGTTTCCTTGAGGATAGGGAAGACACCATAAAGGGAATCTCAAAAGTATCAACTTCAAGAAAGAAGCAAAGCTTTAAGCACATTCTTTTCGATAAATTCAAAGAGGAAAAATTTAAATTCTCCTTCCAAAAAGGTTAAAACAAAAGTAATCTCCAATTTAATAACTTCACAATATTTTTTCGAGAAAATTTACATTGATATTATCTAGATTTGGCTGAGTTTATAGAGAAATCGGGCGTTCTTTACCATGAAATGATGATCTTATTAAATTAACATCGATATCATGTAGATTTGGTTTAGTTTATAGAGAAATCGGATGTTATTATACATTTTTTTAATAAGATAGGTGCAATTTGTTTCTCATGTTAGTTGCACTCGTTTGATGTAGGGATTTGCACCAACTTGAGCAAGGTATTCATGGACTCATAAACTGAAGAGGAATCATCAATTCAAAACAACTTCGAGCTACATAACGGTACGAAGAAAGATAACCAATCAAAAAAATTCAAGATATGTTAAAGAAGTTCTTTGCCTTTCTTGATAGCAAGAAATAAGTGCCATGGATAGAAGATATCGACAAAGTATTAGAGCTAAGGAATGGTGATTTCTTTTTCTAATATGTATGAAGCAAGTAATAAGATTTAAAAGGCTTACTAAATGTAACATATATGTGGAGTAAGATGATTCTTTGTATATTTAAAATACATAATAATAATAATATACAACATCATAATAATAATAATAGAGATATTTTACCTAGTAATTTGTTGAGATTCCCATATCTCCTAATATATGTTATAAATTATGAAAAATATAACATTGGGAATAATAGCACAACATTAATGTGACTATTAAAATGAAATTGACCTTGATAGGTGAGTCGATGCTCTACTTATAGAATCAATCAAATATAAGAGCAACAAATCTAGATTTACAAGTAAATTTTCAATTTTAAATGCTAGAATTATATTGAAAAGGGGAAAGTCAAGCAATGAGTAAATGGATATTTGATGTACCTTGTAACCAAAAAATTATTTTGATATTTATCTAGATGAGGGATGTGATTTATTGCCAAATGTTCTTTTCAAATCAAGTCCACTTAAAAAGATATTAGGAATATGTTGATTGTATCATTGCAAAAAAATCATCCATAATAGAGAGATAGTGCAAGCATGGTAATAAAGCTAGAAAATGATTAATTATGATTTCAAAGAAACCCAAGATACAACAATGGAGTGGTTTCCAACAATTAAAACTCATTGTGTCTACCTCAACATCATGTGCATGGATGAGAATTTTGGCACATACCATAAGATTTTCATTATGCATAAAGTTCAACTATATAGATTCAGTCAATAAAGAAAACAATTTAAAAAAAAAACAACATATTTTTAATCTAATAACTAAATATGTTTGACAACAAAATTAATTATTTTTTAATACATACATACATATGTATATAATGACTATTCTAATAAAATTTTTATTTATGTTATTCATTTACATAATGCATATTAACTAATAATAATTCAAAACTATTGTCAACCATGAAAATGATACCAATGTGATTGTGAGCCAACCCTTCATCAACTTTGTTGAAATTCTTATGTCATATTTGTTTAAGTCCTCAAATAAAGTTGTTAAATATTGGAGACCAACCAATTGACCCCTATCAGCTTTATGGATACTTTCATTCCCAAGCACCCCAAGTTGCAACAAGGTTGTGTGAAGAATACACACTAGCTAAAAATTGACGATTAAAGTAGTGGAAACTTAAAAGATCACCATTCTCCACAATTGTGGACTAACCAAATTCTCAATAATGTCAATCAAAAGTCATTTTCATTATAACATCCACCTAACATTAGTATATATAAAATATATTTCCTCTCATCTCAAACCCTCTTTATATAATATTGTGTCTTATATCACTAGTCCCATCATGCAAAATTATAATTTTATAATTTTAAATTAGTTAATAGCTTTCATTATATTAACTCTATTACATTACAACTTAAATTTGAATTACGATTCTCTGTTAGATGCGCAACTTCATAACTTGTCGATGAATACTTTTGAATTGAATTTTCTCTAATAAAATACTCATATTAAATTAGTTTCATGCACAACTTCATAACTTGGGTCCTTCTTCATGTAGCACAATTTCTTTATTTCAAGTGGATATTTATTATAGTATTTTTATTAGGGTCCAACATGCTAATTAATCAGTTTCATTTCTAATTTATAATACATTATAATGTTATTTTTTATCTTTTAATAAAATTCACAACTAATAGCTTTCTGCGAACATTTTAAAATTAAATTTGTAATTTATTTCTATGGAATTTTTTACTAATGATACTAAGCATTCTAAGCACAACATGTCCTTTAATATTTACTTCTAATAATTTTAAGGGTGTTATTAGTGCATGTTTTTCAAGTATTTAATCTGGTCGATAGGAAATGACATAACAATGAAGACATTGTTAACTTTCATGGTTATCTTTGTTTAAAGACTAATGGTTGCATAAGGATAGCGTTTTCACCTTATAGTATGCATTTAGCTGATTCACATGAGTGATCAAATCCACAACTTACCATCATGTTAATAATATGTAACTGCAAAGTAAATTATCCCCCACAGGTCACAACAAGAGTGCTATCCCCCATAGGTCACAACAAGAGTGCTAGTAGGTGGGAACAAGGACATTGTGCCACCTTTTTGGATAGTGCTCGATATACCTCCTTACAATATTGTCATTGATGTGTGGATCAATCAACAAGAATATTCCCTGTACTTACATTCACTACATTAATTCATTAATATTTATCATAATTGATATCAAATATAGAAAACATGTTCACAAAGTACTTATTATTCCTAACTCAATTTGGAGTCCAGTAACTCATCACAAAACTCCAGAGCAATGTGCTCTTATAGTTTCCTCTCACACTAGGTGAACTATTAATAATAATTGCAATTTAATTTGTTCAAAATCCCATTTAAAGTCATAAAGAGAATAAAATAGTGATATTCATATCATCTAGATCATGCATAGCATGATATGTAAACATCACATAAATCTTAATTAATCCACCACTTCATCAACTAACTTACTCATCCATAAAATACATGTTGAGTTGTCTTATCATAATAACACGCATATAGTAAGCCTTGAGGGTTAGCTCAATTGGTCAAGTCCTCGTTGTTAAAACACGTTTGGTATTGAGAGGTCATTGGTTCAATTCTCTTAACACTCTTCGGGTTAGGTTCCATGGTTGAGTTGACAGGACATGATCCCTTTAGGTGGATCTACCTGCTACAAACATTATGTGGACAACACAATCACCAATATCCAGTGTCTGTGAACCACATAGATGTTAGACATTTAGCATTGTTTGGATGGCTAATGGCTTCAAGTGTGTTGGAATTAATGTCAACATTCATGCTGGGAGATGTTTTGGGCAGCTGGCATTATCTGATAGTTGGCAAGACTGTTGAAATTGATGTCAACCAGACTAGCATGGATTTTTGTGGTAGCAAATGTTGGCTGTGATTTCCACTAGCCTAGTTGTGATGGTAAATGGGCTAGAATTGATATGTGTCAAGATCAGGGAGAGTCCCATGGTTTTTTTAGTATCTTGTAGAGAATCATTATAGTAGCAGGCTTATTGGAAAAGTCAAAATATGATGACTATGATGGTTAGGAGTCCCAGGTTTTGAAGGAAATTATGCCTATGGATTTGAACTTAGATGGAACCAAAACTGGTGTAGTTGGATAGTTCTTGGAAAGAGATTTCCAACGGTATAAGGAAGTATGAAAATGGCCTCCTGGTTTGAGAGATAGAGTTATTCAAAGTTATAAGGCCCCTAAAGTCAAACTATTGCAAAGTTAAAGGCTTGGAGACCCATTTTGGAATGAATCTAAGTTTTGCGCATTTCTAAAGGATAGTAGAATGGTTAGTGGTGCCACCAACAAAAGGACGGGGCATATATGGTGCAAACAACAAAGTAACAGGAAGCAGTTTGATTGGCTTCGGTCGAGCCCACCCGATGGAGCTACCCCGATGGTACGATAATGGTGCACAAGTTAAAGTGTCAGGATGAATGGAGTGAGCTGATGAGGAGTGCTAGCAGAGAAGCGGGAAGTCATTTCATTGGCCGCGGGTGGAGCCCACTTAACAAATTGGCTTGATGGTCTTACCTCGACAATACAATTATGGTGCAGAAAGTAAAAACATCATGTGATGGATGGTGGGACATGGAGGAAGGGCGAAAATCAATAGGAGAACAGTGAGGGCTCTCGGCAAACCCCACAATACAGGTTGACATGGTGGAAATTCCCTAGAGGGTTCACCCCAGAGGTTACAGTTGCGGTGCAAAGTGTAAAGCGTCGAGAGGCATTGAGCAGGTGGAGCCCACGTGATAGTGGTAGCCTGGAAATTTAGTCAAGGTGCACATCGCTAAGTGCTTAAAGGAAAGCGTCAGGTTCTGTGGAGTCTTTTTGAGCACACTGCAGACAACCTGTTAGATAGCCATTGTGGAGCCGGAAGGGGTTTTCTTGCACAATTAGTCGTGTAGACCAACAATGGAGATTAGGAGTGATTTTAGAGCCAAATTTTGGAATCTAGTGGTTTTTTATTATAATGAAATTTGGCACAAAATAAAGGTCTCGAGGGCCCATTTTCTCTCCTCTATTAGGACACATGACAACATTTGATTGGATCACAGGAGATCATGGTGGAAAATGACATCAACATGATGTGCCTGTATAGGGGAAACGTGGTAGGAAGATTCAATATTTTTGGGTGGCCTAATGGACCAAATCCAGGTGACATGTGTGACCACTTAGGAGGCGCCACATAGGGTTGATGACATAAGCATGACATAATCCCAAAAGGGCTATGCTATAAGGTTTGAGTGGTGTGCATGAGAGGAACCAGCGGGTTGACTGGGCATCAGGTGGACTGGGCATCGAGAAGAAGTGGCCATCTCAAAGCACGTGCCAATGGAAAATGCGTCAGACAGCCCCACCAGGACAACTCATCCTGCTAGGAAAATCCCAAAAGTTTGTTAATGGTGCATAGAGTGAATGCGCTAGGTAGGAAGTTTCGGGACGTGTCGGTGGGACAACTCATCCCGACAGAACCTTTGATTAGACAGTAAAAGTCCAGGGTAGACTCGATGGGATAACTAAGCCTGCAAGGATCACCTTGGTAGAAATAAACATGCACATAGAGTTTTGGCCAGGAGGATAGTGGTTAGACATGTCACACTGATAGGTAGCTAGTTGCAGCCAATAGGCATAGTGGAAACGGTGGCGTCACATGACAATGTGGCCTAGAGGATATTAACTGGAAGATATACCCTAACAATTTATAAAGAGGGTGTAAGGAAATGTGCAAGGATATAATGACTACAAGCTAATAACTATCCCTTGGTTATTTTGCGTAGAAATAATACCAAGGATGTGGAAAAATAACGAAAGGGAAAGATAAAAGCATTGAACTTAGTAGCTTCAACCTTAGCACCAAGCCTTGGTCATTTTGGGTAGAAATTAGACCAATAGTGTGGAGCCATTAACAAAGGAATTTGATTCGTGAAGGGCATAGCACAGATTAGGACGTATACGCTAAGCCAGTGGGCACAACCTCTCGTCCCATGGTAGAAAAATAGGTAAAGGTGCCAACAAAAGGATATAAAGGCCAAAATCAATAGATTTGGTAGCATTGTTAATGGAAATCCTTTGGGCTTTGGATGAAAAGGTCGGCAACTACTTTTGCAAGGTTCCACCATATTTGGTAAATGCACCAAAATTAGCCATTCACCATAAGTTTCTTATGCAGACATGGATGAGTGGACATCTGGTGAAGGTATTAGCACCTATGAGCATGAAAATGATTCCACAACTAGAATTAATAATTGAAGTAAAAAGAAATTGTTGAGAAATTATTGATGCAAGGAAGCAAGGACCACAATGCACAAAATGAATTAGTGGATGATGTCCTCAACAAAATTTTCCATCTCTGATATTCCTTGCACTACACGAAGAATTCAATTGAAAAGAATGTTGAGTGCAGAAGATTTGATCATAGTTCAAGAAAGCCATGCCTGCAGTACACTCAGATCTCTATGGGTAATTGATTAGCACAAGGAGCCTTTTTGTAGTGTGCAGTTTTACTGATAATTAATTCTTAGTATGGAGAAACACACAGGTGCCCATTCTTATGGTTAATATAGTTGCAATAGCCAAGAAATTTCAATGCAACAACAAGATGAGATTAATCAAGCAGATATGTCCTATGCAACATGGAGATCCATGCATGGAGTATGCACTTGGGAAATGTGAATAAAAATAGAGATAACATTAACCAATGTGAAGCAACGGAACAAAACTCAGGATTTCCTTTAAGCAATGTGGGAGAATGAAACATTATCACGTGAGCTATTGAGAGCTCTATATGTGAGAGTGTTGCTTAGGAGACGCCAAGTGTGCCTGTTGGAAATAATATTGAGATGGTGGGGGGGGGGGGGGGTGAATCAATATTAGCAAATCAATAAATTTTTCATTTCCATAATCAGATTCATATATTCTACTTCAGTTAAGGGAACTCGCGTGTACATGCAACTGTGTTCAATGCAACTAGCGTATATCCAGTAAACTTATGATTCATTTAATTCATCATATGTTGATCTTTAATCAGTGCATCATGACCTCATTGACCATATAAGAAGTAACCAAGTGTAGTAAAAATGGTTAAGATGATCATACATAAGAAACACACATGAACACCATGATATAAGGTGGAAACCCAATGCGGGACAAAAACCACCTGTTGTTGTCTTCCTTTTAATATAAGAAAAACCTGTTTACAATCTTGTACTAGCGCAGACTCATACCAATACCCAAGCACGCACCTGTAGAAGGCTACAACCTTTTCTCATTCTCCAGCTACCACTAGAAGGGAACTATAACCCCTTAGCTCTTGGACTAGCCGATATGTTTACTAGTACGTAGGCGTCGACCTACTGAAGGCTCCAACGTTCACTCATTTTCCAGCTGCTATTAGAAGGGAGCTCCAACCCCCTGGCTCTTGTACTGGCCGATATGTTTACCAGTACGTAGGCACCGGCCTACTGAAGGCTCCAACCTTCACTCTTCCTCTAAGGACCACATTTCATAAATTTTCAGATTGGATACACTTGGATCACAACACCATAATATGAAGACCACATTTCATCCAATTTTCATACTAGACCCATCAACAACATTGAAGCTGAAAATCAATCACCATTGCAATAAAACCATTGCATCAACCAATCATTAAATACTCAATCATCAATCTCTGAATCACCCACAACTGAATCAACCAATCATAATACTGTCATCATAACACAATCACAATAATACAGAGCAGAACCCAGAACTCTGCAACAATAGCTAGATCCAACTGCAACTTCAAATATCATACTTCATATTGTATACGCGATTCTGATGAGTTGAACCTACGTGTATACGCACTTTTACTAAAGTGAACCCACGTATAGATCTACAAATATTTACTCATAACTTTATAGCTATGCCAAACATCAATCATACCCAGATCATAACATTTATACAATAAAATATACGTCAATAATTCAGATTTAGACTATCCATGATCAAACCACATAATAATAATACATACCAAGCCTTAAGATCTTGATCCATCATCCATCATCATCCACATAGGTGCATCCTTAGTTCAGATCAAGCAAAGCATCACAAACCATAACCTGCATACTGGATCTCACACTTCACCAGATATTCAATCCTTGCACACCTTCGCCTAATGATCTTCTCCTCCTTTTATAGTTTTAAGCCTTTCTCAATACCATGGACCAAAACCACTTAGGACCAATACCTTGGACCAAATACCTAGGGTCAATGCCTCGAACTAGATACTTTAGACCAATACCATGGATCAAAATACCATGAACCAAATACCATGGACCAAAACTTAGTTTTCCAACATCTACACGCCTTTCCTTCTGTGAAAGTGCGTGTGTACGTTATACACATCTTTTGGTCTGTTAACGCACGTGTATACGCTCCTTTGTCATGATGAACCTGCGTATACCTCTCTCTGATAATTAATTCTTTGCTATTGACCTGCTGCACTATGATTTGTCATGTGAGTGAGTTGCCATCAAGGACAAAACCTGTAACATACATGTATCATAATGCCAACAATCTCCCTCTTTGGACTTGATGGCAATAACAACACCAAGTCATTCCCCCCCTTTGACATCAAGGGAAAAGGGTGGACCAAGATATTCTCCCCTTTTGATATACATGCTTAGCTACACCAAACTGTTCATGCTCCCCCTGAGTACATGTTGAAATCTCTAATTGGGCTCCCCCTTTGTGCATGCTTAGATGCACCAAACCGTCCATGCCCCCTCTGAGCACATGCAAAGTCTATAAAATATTTTTCAAAAGAATAACATTACTCTACAACTCAACTAAGTGAATATGACTTTCCTATCACCAATGACTCATACATACATTAATCTCCCAACCAAGTGGGGATACACCAATTTGACTCATCCACCCAACCAAGTGGGGATACACCAATTTGACTCATCCACCTAGCCAAGTGGGGATATACCAAATGTTTATACATGACTGAAAATAGAAATCATTACATTATCCTTCCCATGCATAGTAGGGTTACAACTTAGGTCCTTTCATGACCTTTACATAAAATGATATACATGACTTTTAAAACAAAGACCAACAATCTAAACAAGACCATGATAGTCATCAGCAACTATCATACACCATATATGATTTGCACAATAAGCATCTGGCAACAACATCCAGACCTGTAACCTGCAATACCATTTTCTTGGCCAACCAACAATAACATGCCACTCAAGTGATCATCCATGAATCTGATCTAAATACCAATAATGTGACCCCAAGTATCATAGCAGGATGTATCATTTAGCCACATAAGCATCATCACCAAATACTTTTAACCATAATGCCAAAAATGCATTATTTGAAGCATATGCTCCCTTGAACATGTTCCATCTGTTCACTGTTAGATTTGATCATGCATATATCAGCAAGAAGTATCAAGGCATCATCATCAATCAGATATACATCAAGTTAACCTGTGAGGATCAAGAGCACGTCTAGATAACATCTTATGAGTACCAACACATTTTCACACATCATCAACAGATTGTAACAATCATCAAATAGAGCAAATAATTGATTGAACCATATCAGACCCTTTTTCCTAAGTCTGTCCCATTGATTTTCCTCAAACCAACATATACGTGACTGTGTAGCTTTGAACTCGTGTATATACGTGACTTGTCCTCATGAAACTTATGTATGAGATTTAGAACACTGAAGTTTCACACTTTCAGCTCCCTCTGAGTCTATCATTTTTGTATACTCTGCTATGCCACATCTCTCTGACTATACTTTCTTCTTCTTCCATGTCTTTGACTGAGATGATGTTTTCTCCTTTTGGTATGGTGCCCAAAATCTTCTCCTACATTCCTTAGCTATATGTCCAAGCTTGTTACATGGATAAAATCTTACATGTTCCATATTCCTTCTATAGCAATCAATGGCTTTGTGACCAAACATATTGCAAGCAAAACAATATCCCTTAAAGTACCTAGAACATGATGATAATTCTGTGTGACGGTCTTGAACCATTCTACTTCTGCATCTGGCTGCAACATGTCTAAGATTATGAAATACATAACAATCAACATTATTCATCGGAGGAAATAACCATCTATCACTTCCACAGTTAGGAGCAAAAGATTTTCTTTAAAGAATTTCTTTCCTTGGTTGTTGATGGGGTTGACCTCTTATCTCCTTGTTGAGAATTTCAGCTTTCGCATTAGAGTTCCTGGCCTCACCCTGTGAGCTAGATTCATCTTCAACAGATTCATAAAAACCAAGACCAGTTTTGATAACAGGGGATCTTTGACTACTAAGAATATCATCCAAAATCATAGTACTGTCTTGAAATCGTAACATTTTATCCTTTTCCTCTAATTTACCTTTTAAGATATTTACCTCAACCTGATATTGCTCTTCCTTTTCTAGATGTTGCTTCTTCAAGATTTCTGTAGCCTTTCTTCCTTCTTCCCCTTGTTGCCTTAATTTGAGAATCTCATTTTCTTGTTCTTTATCTGCTTCATTCTACTTATTTTTTAATGATATCACTTCATCCTGCAACATTTGACTTACTTTGAAGGCACACTCCAGCTGAGCTTTTAATCTGGTAACTTCTTCTTTGAGGGCACACTCCCTTTTGTTAAATAGATCTTGTTGATCTATGATTTTATTTGATGCTTCATTTGCTTATTCATATTCAATCTGAGGCGATTCAGAATCTGAATACTTTCTTCCACCTAATGGCAAGTTGTCGGTGTTCCTTTGAGTTGTCTTCTTCTTCTGACGCACTTTCTTTCCCATTGTTCTAAGGATCTCCTTCAAGTGATCAAGCTTCTATCAAAAGACCTACTCTGATACCAATTGTTGGAAGTAATACTGAGGGGGGGCGGGTGAATCAGTATTAGCAAATTAATAAATTTTTCATTTCCATAATCAGATTCATATACGCTACTTCAGTTAAGGGAACTCGTGTGTACATGCGACTAGCATATATCCAGTAAACTTATGATTCAGTTAATTCATCATATGTTGATCTTTAATCAGTGCATCATAATTTCATTAACCATATAAATAGTAACCAAATATAGTAAAAATAGAACAGATCATCACACATAAGAAACACACATGAACACCATGATATAATGTGGAAACCCAATGCAGGACAAAAACCACTTGCTGTTGTCTTCCTTTTAATATAAGAAAAACCTGTTTACAATCTTGTACTGGCACAGTGTCATACCGGTACGCAGGCACCCACTTGTAGAAGGCTACAACCTTCTCTCATTCTCTAGCTACCACTGGAAGGGAGCTACAACCCCCTAGCTCTTGTACCAGCTGATATGTTTACTAGTACATAGGCGCGGGCCTACTGAAGGCTCCAACCTTCACTCATTTTCCAGTTGCTACTGGAAGGGAGCTCCAACCCCCTGGCTCTTGTACTGGCTGATATGTTTAACAGTACGTAGGCACCAGCCTACTCAAGGCTACAACCTTCACTCTTCCTCTAGGGACCACGTTTCATAAATTTTTAGGCTGGATACACCTGGATCACAACACCATAATATGAAGGCCACGTTTCTTCCAATTTTCACACTGGACCCATCAACAACATTGAAGCTCAAAATAAATCACCACTACAATACAACCATTGCATCAACCAATCATTAAATACTCAATCATCAATCTTTGAATCACCCACAACTAAATCAACCAATCCGAATATTGTCATCATAACACAGTCACTAGAATATAGAGCAGAACTTAGAACTCTGCATCAATAGTCAGATCCAACTGCAACTTCAAATATCATACTTCATACTATATACATGACTCTGATGAGTCGAACCTGTGTGTATATGCACTTTCACCAAAGCGAACCCGCGTACATATTTGCAAATATTTACTCATAACTTTGCAGCTATGCCAGACATTAGTCATACCCAGATCATAACATTTATACAATAAAATATGCATTAGTAATTCAGATTTAGGCTATCCATGATCAAACAACATAATAATACATTCCAAGCCTTAAGATCCCGATCCATCGTCCATCATCATCCACATAGGTGCATCCTTAGTTCAGATCAAGCAAAGCATCACAAACCCATAACCTGCATATTGGATCTCACACTTCATCATATATTCAATCCTTGCACACCTTGTCCTAATGATCCTCTCCTCATTTTATAGTTTTAGGCCTTTCTGAATGCCATGCACCAAAACCACTTAGGACCAATACCTTGGACCAAATACTTGCGGTCAATGTGTTAGACTAGGTTCCTTGGACCAATACCATGGATCAAAATACCATGAACCAAATGCCACAGACCAAAACTTAGTTTTCCAACATGTATGCACCTTTCCTTTTGCGAAAGTGCATGTGTACATTATACACGCCTTTTCGTCTGTTAACCCGTGTGTATATGCTCCTTTGTCACGGTGAACTTGTGTATACCTCTCTCTGATCATTACTTCTTTGCTATTGACCTACTGCACTATGATCTGTCATCTGAGTGAGTTGCCATTAAGGACAACACCTGTATCATAATGCCAACAGTGCCTGCATTGTAGGAGAGAGTCAAGATCAAAAAGCTCTGTATGTGGGTTGATGATAAGAGGTTGAGTGAGCCTATGCTATGAAGAACAGGTTGATAATTCCTATGTAGAGGAACGGGGCTGAAAGTGCTCGAGCAGAAGAAGAAGGTGGAGAGTTGAGTGTATGTGGTTGAGAGCAGAGGGTTGAGTACAATGTGTTGGTGTAGAGTGAGTATAGTACAAAGTGCTATGTGGGATGAGTAGAGGAAAGGTTGCAGAATAAAATAGAGCTAGAATAAGGCAGAGTGGCTTCCATATACAATGAACATTAGTTTTCTTTTGAATGTGGGTTGGATCCTTCATAAAGGAAGTTTCTGCTTCCATCTCTAGTGGGTGTTTGAGAAGGCCTAGGCATTGGTGCCTCCTTCAAGTTGGTTCTTGCATAAATCTAAGGAGCTACAAGTTGGTTCTTACAAGAAATCTATGAAGTTGGTGCTTCATATGGTGCTCTTGGTAAGCTAACCAAGTGTCTACAAAAGGAGGAAGTTGGTTCTTCTTGTGAGTGGTGGCTCACAAAAATATTGATGTAATAGAGTAAGTTCTCTTATTTTCAACAATAACAAAAACAACTTTGGTGTCTTTTCTCCCAGAATGGTTTCCGCGTTAAACCTTTATGTCCAATGTGTATGTTGCTCATGATGTGTATGCATGGATTTGTTGATATGGCTGATGTTATGATTTTTTAACAGTTGCCCATATTTAATGGATGCCAGTTTAAAAGTTAAAGATAAATTGGAAGAAAAGTTTGAATTAGCCTTAATACTGATTCAGCCCCGCGCCCCCCCCCCCCTCGCGAGTATTAACATTGTTTGCAACAATAGAAAAAAAATAACAAGCATATAGTTAGGTCCTTTATAAACCAATTCCCTCAAATAATAAATATGGTTTTTCATAACAATCAAGTAAAATGGGGCACTACTCCACCCACCCAAATAATTATGTCCAATAAAATGATAAAGGAACATAAAAAAGCCTATGTTTTACATTGTTAAGCAATAGAGAACGAACTTACTAAAGAAAAAATCCTTAAGGGTTGGATAAATTTTTTGCAAAACAAAATACCATTTCTAATTTTTTATTTCAGGATCTTATAGAAAGAGGAAAATGAAAATAAACACATGGATACATTATCAAGGAAAGAAATGGGAGATGTTATTCTATGCTCAATTTTGGTGGTTTCCTTTGAATGAATCCCAAATGTTAAAAAAAGGTATGTAAAGAACCTAGAAATGTAGGAGATAATCAAGAAGGTAAAAAAGATAACAATTTGATAATATCAAGATATATTGTGCTTAAATTTTTGTTATATACATTGGTACCAGGGAGGACTAGTACTATCCTAAAATTCAAAGTAAAACCCTTTGTTTCATATACATTAATGAAGACCCTATCAAGTTACAACACTTACTAGAAGATCAAGCTACTTGGTAGAATGAACAATTCAAATTAATAAATTTATCCTAGTAATGCTTCAAGGTTAAAAACTTTCAAGAGGGGATGACCTATAACATACCCCTTAACAAAATATAGGATCAATTAACAGGTTAATTAGGAAATCAAGAAAGCATTTGTAAATGGTCAATTGGTATAAAGAGTCACATATTAGAGTGTCAACCCTATATATGTGAGCAGCATGTGTGTTGTACTCAACCCTCATAAAATTAATAAAGATCTTTATAGACAAATATGTGCACCTATGATTGAATATCTCTTCAAAGGTTCTCCGAATCTTTGACTTTGGTAGATCAACGCTTAAGGATGACACATATGAATAACTAATTAGTAAAGAAACCAATTAAAAGGGTTCAAGTTGACTCAAATGATTTATTGGTTTGGAGAATTGTATAGGCTATAGGTAAATCAAAGCAAGTAGATAGATCTAATATATAAAAATGAATTAAGTTAGGGTGGAAATTTCTTGGGGCAAACTAGAATTGGTTGAGTATAGTTCTGCATTTGTTTAAGATATACATCTCTTTTTTCTCTGGGTGATAGCATGGATCTGGGTTAAATTTTTTACAAGAGAGGGCACGTTTAGGTGGAAAAAAAGATGCCTCGTTCGAGGAATTTAAGCGCTCGATTGAGCTCATTGAGCGATAAAACAATCACTCGATCGAGGGTTAAAACAAAAACCCTCAATCGAGCTCTAATGCTCGATCGAACATTACAACTCGATCGAGCCCTTTTTCCCTATTAAATTTTCCACTTGGGGTCTGCACATGTTATTTGCATAAACTGTGGGACATTTTAGAGCTCCACTAAGAGCATTTGAATAGCTCGACCGAGCGTATTGGAGCTCAATCGAGAAATTGGAGCATGGAGTGTTCCAACCAATATTGCCAATGACCCCACCAATTTCCTAGAGGCTCAAACGAAGGTAGGTATTCTATCCTTTTTGTCTTTTATATTTATTTATTTTTGCAAAATTAAACAAGTTAATTTGAAAAAAACAAACTTACCATGCAAAAACCATCAAAACCATAAAAAACCATCGAAAATCCTTTTAAAATAACTTAGAATACTAAAAACCAACCCAAAAAACCATAAAAATAAATCTTAAAAATAACTTAGAAAACCACAAAAAACAACTTAGAAAATGCTTAGAAACCACTAAAAAAACTATAACTTCTAGGTTTTATTTTATTTTTCTTCTCGCAATGTTTTGTTTATTAAATGCACATTTTCTGATTTTGAATGATCAAAATGTTATTTTCTAATTATTTTAGGTTTTAAAGTTTTTCCTTAGGAATTTTTTGAAATAAATTTTCATTTTCATCTTTTATTTTTTGTTAATTAAAATGCATTTTAAATTTCTAACAAATTTCACTGAAAGTATGCCCCAAAAAACTCCAAAACAGAAAACAATGAAACTATAACCTCTAAATAAGTAAATTAGGAGCTTGAAATTGACATAATGAATATGGTTGCTATTAATGAATCTTATTTATACAATAAGAAAATTTAATTATAATTAATATATATATTATATAATATAATTATTATATATATATTTTTATGATTATTATAATATTATTTATTTATATATATTATATATATTTATATATAATAGAACCTATATATAAGTTCATGTTTTAAAAATGCACCATTGATAGATACATAATCCCCATGAACGGTTATTGGTCTGTGGATAAAAGGCATTAGACTCTTAGTTATATATATAGATATATATATATATTTCTAATTTGTACCATATTGTTTCATTATGTAGCGTGTTGTACAAGAAACATTGTCTTCATGTGCTTGCACCTAGTACATGTAATGTGTCAAATTCAAACATTAAGAACTTAAAGTCTATTGGAGTATTTGGTTGGCATGAAATTTCGTTAGTTTTGTAAATAGGTTTATTTCAATTTTTTACATATATATTTACATATTTATGCGCTATGAATAAGATGAATTATTTAGAAATGAGAAAACGCGTGAAGGTAGATTTTATCACTTCTTTCGATTGTGTTTATATGTAACTCAATAATTTGGTTGATAAATTATTAAAAAATGGAATCTAAAGTTTAGAACCTTGGGTTAGATTATTCTGCTTGAATTTAGAAATGTTTGTTTTGTCAACATTCTTTCTAAGCCAACATTTTTTATTGGATTAATGTATTATATGTAATAGTTTAGTCAACAGTTTTTTCTTGGATTAGTTTATAAGTATGTTATGTAATATGAAAAGACATCCCATATACACACCCCAACTAGAGGCCATCATAGTGTGAGGGGATCTGTTATACGTGGTTGGGCTCGTGATAGGTTATGTAGCCCGCCCATAGTGCACATTCCAGTCATAGATCATGCCTCTGATGCCAATCAAAGTGTCAGAGGAAGTGTTTTGTCTTTGTTGTTGATCATGCTACCTCTAGTGGAACTTCTTCACCTATTTAAGGTATACCTCCTGCATTTTTAAATCCTCTTTAAAATTTATGTGTTTATGTATTGAAATTATCTTCAACTGATGTGTTTGAATTTAATCTATATGTTATTATGCTTCTAGTTTGTTAATTATATATGTTAAATTATGTTTATGTTTTGCAAGCCCTCAATAAGCTGAAGTTGAGGTTCAGAGTGCAACATCTATCCTTCTGTGGGATGATGCTACAATTCATATCACATTGGAGGATGTTACAACCCATCATAATGGATCACACAAGAGATACATAACATCCCTGCCAATCAACCGACTAGTCGTAGTTTTTCTTTGATGTTGGATAACATCAATAGGTTGATTGAGACATATTGGAGGTCAAACCCACGGAGCCACCTCCTACAATATATATGAAGGATTAGGAGGCATGAGGTTAGAGGTCCACATACTTTGGAGGTGGCGAAAGCGGTCTCCAAGAACATTTATGTTTGTGGGGAATTGTTCAACATCCCTCTCGATCACCCTGCTAAACATAGATATACGATTCCAATGAAATATTTTAGGAATGTTTATGCAACCCCCTTGGTGTATGATGTAGATTCATTTGGGCTTGGGGCCAGTTCCCCCACCATGACCAGGTCACCATTTAGTTTTCCAAGGATTTATATGTAGAGTTCATGTTATATATGAGGTCATATTACACTAATACTGGATCTCATTATTGTGAAATTAGCATGGGACATACCTATGATTGCAAGGGGGCTTGTAGGGACCCTAGGAATGTACCACCACCTCCGAGATTCTTACCAATAATGTATTAGATATTGGTATTACAAAAAAAGCTAGAGGAGTTGTCGAATCTCAGTGTTGAGACCAAGGAGGATATTGCAAATAACATACAGATGTCATTAGTTAGTGTTTGTCTTGTATTAAATGGAGAGTTGGATGGAGATATTAGGAAACCACCACCATTTCCTCATCACCCCCAGTGCCTTTATATGATGATTCATTTATCGAAAGATTACCCATTGACCAACATTTGACATATGCATGTATCTATCATGATGTCATTCGTGACACTTGGAGGGTGTACGACCCGTCTAAAATAGTCTAGGTATATATATATATATATATATCAAAATTTTGACTCATATTTTCAAATTATGCATAGTTATTTATATTAATTTATAGTTTGTATTAGATTGCATTTATATTAATAGTTTCATGATAACGTGTAGATACAACCCAACTGCATGGATGAGCTTATGAGGTCATCCGATGGGGCAGTTGATCAACCAGACCATCCTCAACTAGAGCATGTTTCCATGGATTCGTCTCTACCGTCACCTCCACCTCATAACACTATTGTGGAGGAGAGTCACTATCTACAACCAGATGAACTAGTAGTTGAGGTAAACATTTTAATTCCTAAGATTTCAACATTTTCTTTTTTTAAGTCACACATATATGATAATTAATTTGTAGACTAATTATAAATTGTCCTTGCCATTGTGTACACAGACCCATATGTAGAGTGTCATTGATCTCATTCTTAGGTGAGCACATGAGTGGGATGTTTGGTTTAGAGGCACTGATGGTGTGGGTCCAATGATGCAAGGCCCAATCACTGAGCCATATGCAGTGGAGCACAAAACCCATATTCATCATACCCCCATCCTATCTGAGTTGCATTTATACTTGACTGAGGTTAGTAGATTGATGTATATATAATTAAAAATGTGTTTCAACATCATTTATTTCCATATTGCTTATTTTGTATAAATAATGATCTAATTAGTTTGAATTTGAATGTGTTATATTGCAGTACCATCTTATGGATACTTACTTTGCATGACAGAGGTCACATAGGAGTTCTGGTGGTATTTAGAGTGGATAGTTTGTATCTTTTTAAGCTCATTTCATATGTAATATTCACATGTGATACAAACTTTATATATTTTCATACATTGAAAGTTTATGGATGTACATGAACATTATTTTAGTTTGTGGATGCTTATTATTTTAGTTTATGAATGTTCATGTGATATTTGTAATTTGTATATATTTTCATATGGATAGCTTATTGATACATTCACTATTTCAGTTTATGGATTTGTATTAATAGTTTTTATGGATGTTCATTAATTTTTTAAGTTTATGGATCGGTTAAAATTATTTCACTAATTTAAAAAAAAAAATCTATATACTATAACTTTTAATTGTAAAATATAACAATTTTGAATTCCAATTTCATAGACTAAGAAAAAAAATACAATATCAAGTTATGATGCAAGTCACTTTGATACTTAAAATGAACTAAAATAAATAATTTGTCAATTTAATATTGAACATGGAAAGAATTACAGTCATGCTTCATATTAGCTTGTAGAAAGTGTCTTTTAGTGCAACCAACATGTATGTTATTACAATTCAATTTTAAAAATAAATTATTTGAATTATAAAGTCATCCATATATATATGAAATTTTTTGTGACCCACCCATATACCATTGCATGGACAATTTTTTTAAGTATTTCAGTCAATTTCTTATCATAAGGTTCAATTAAAAAACACAAATAGGTTTTATTCAATATTAACTCTTTTGATATTATCTACAAGAGCTTAGTCATAACATGATATAAGTCAACGGTATTGAAACTAAATATATAGGTCAAAAAACAATATTTCTATAATTTTATATAATGTTATCAACTTTCCCAAATTTACAAGTAGTTATCCAAGTATTTCAATTAATTCCTTATGATGGAAATAAGTTTTATTCAATTTTTAAAAACTCAAATATGATTGAAATAGGTTATATTCAATTTTAAAAGATACAGAGATGTAAAAGTAACAAATACAAGTTTTATTCAATTTGATTTTATTTGAGTTTATCTCCAAAAGCTTAGTCATGATGCACGTTGTCAATAATTTTTTTGTGCTTACACTGAAATCAATGGACAATGTTAAACTAATTACCTTGAAATTAATGTACACCATACATGTAGTTACATAAAATCAGAAATGGACATCTTCATTGAAATTAATGCATCTAATGCAAACAATCAAATGGGATGAGAAATCAACATTTACATTGAAATCAATGCATGTAATGAAAACAATCAAATAAGATTAAAAATCAACATCTATAGCGAAATCATTACATCTAATGTTCCATGCAATCAAATAGGATTAAAAATCAACATCTACACTAAAATCAATGCATCTAGTGCTAGCAATCAAATATGATTAGGAATCAACATCTATACTAAAATCAATGCATTGAAATCATTGCATATAATACAAGCTCAATCAAACAAGATTAGAAATTAGTGTCTTTAATGAAATTAATGAATCTAATGCAAGTAATGAAATATAATTAGAAATCAACATCTACATAGAAATCAATGCATCTAATGCAAGAAATCAAATAGGATTCGAAATCAACATTTGTACATTGAAATCAATGCATCTAGTGCAAGAACTTTTCTTCCCTTTCTCTCTCCTCATCCATTTATATCAATATCTCCCTCCATCTCTCCTTCTTTGTCTCTCTATTTCACTCCCCCAGACACACCACTCTCTCTCTTCATATCTATATATCTCTCCCTCCCTCCCTTTATCTCTCTCTTCTTCCCTCTCTCCCCCTTCCATCTATATCTCTATCTCCCTTTATCTCTCCTTCTTCATCTCTATATATCACCCTGCAAACATACACATTGTTTCTCTATATCTATCCATATCTCCCTCCCTCTCTCTCTTCACCTTCTTGTTGAAAATAATACTGAGAGGGGGGGTGAATCAGTATTATCTAGTCCTTTTAACAATTCTTCCTTATTTATACTTTGAATTATTTTTTCATATCAGTACCATAAAACAATGAGCATGAACAAGAAAAGTAGACAGTCACATCAAAGAACACCAGATATAAGGTGGAAACCCAATGTGGGTGAAAACCACCTGCTCCAATATGTCTCTATCTTCTTTCAAATTAGAAACTCCTTTTACAATGGTCTTGTATTGGTGCAGTCCTTTAC
>APFE030797958.1:1330-12914 GCA_000404065.3 Pinus taeda | reverse complement strand
ATATATTGTTGTTTTTTGTTTTGGATCATATATGTTATTTTGTTACATATTTTCTCTAGCTCTATTACAAATATAAAGCATAAGCAATCGCAACTTGTCACGTGTCACCTATTGACCTACGTGAAATGTTTTCGATACACCTTCCAAGAAATTTCACACTAAAAATTGATGACTCCACTGGTGTAATAACAACATTCTTAGGTTACTAAAGTTTCAATATATTTCAAAGTTTCGTAGAGCTACTTTTAGCTTATTAAATTATATTTATAGTATTATTTCCTTTTCTGTCAAATTTTCAGATTCTGTTGGATTTTTGGTTCTTTCCATAGGTCACATGTACCAACCAAGTAGGAGATGAAAAATATGTGTGAAATATACCAACTGAGAGTCTCAAGAGAAAAAAATACTTTTGAGCCCTGGATATACATTCCACATCACACTTTTTGGCCCAAAAACTGGGTTTTCCATTATTCCACGTGAGTACCCACATTTTGAAATTTTGCTAGATTTTTTTCATATTTTTTTTTAGATTTGTCAAGAGTGTTGTGTGTAGACTAGGAATGGTTTCCTATCTCTATTTTAGTCTCCCTTAGGCCTATATTCTCTTACCTTTTACCTTTGATGAGTAAAAAATAAGGAAACAGACCTCGAGGTTTAGAGTACACCTCCACATTGTTAGGAAGATATTGGTTGAGTTAGGAGTCAAGGGTTTCAACATTTTTAACCACTGATTTTTAGAGTCTAATCCATTACTTCCCAATAAATTTGGATAGATCTATTTTACCTTTTCTCCCTTGAAATTTTGTGTATTTGTTTCACCCCCTAGGATCCCGTTGAACATCCTAGGTTTTGGAGCTTCATCCCTATCCTCTGTAGCATTTTTCACCTCTATTTTTTGTTGTTTGTCTACACCATTTACGCTAGATTAGTGCCTCTAGATCTGATTCTCTTTGACATTAGGTATTTTATGCATTTTATGTATCCTTCAGTAGCTTGTTTTCCATATTTTTCTTAGTTGATTGATAACCTTTTTTGGTGGGGTTTTGTGTTCTTGATTGACTCCTTATTTTTCTATCATTTTTAGCTTTATTTATAGTATTTTAGCACTTTATTTTTAGCAGCACATTGCATCATAAATCATGCTCAATTAAACCAACCACTTGACACATCATTTTCACACACTCACACCCTAAGAGAATGTGAGCTTGGTTAACACCCACAAGCCAAGACTTAAAACACTACACCTTAATAACTCAAAATACATATATTAAGCCCACTTGGGGACTAGGGCCAAATAATCTTTATATTTTAGGTGTAGGATTGGTGGGATAGGCTTCCAATAGCACCCATTGATTGGTTACATTGAGACATATAATTTGACATATTAGAGAGCTTAAAATCCTTCACCATCAGACAGTCAAAAGCTGGAGTGCATCAGAAACCCGATTGGGAGGGGATTATGCTAGGTCAACGTGTGACCATTTCTCCTCAGGGCTACCCAACCCATGGAAAGGAATTTTTATGTTGGATAAATACCAAGAATCTCGAGACTCAACCAACCTCGTGGGATGAAGGTAACCATAGTGATCGATCTGAGTAAAAAACCCAAGAGGGCTAGTTGTAGGAAGAAGCTAGTTCACTACCCTACCTTTATTTGGACATCTCTTTTTGCAGGGATGAGATTCTATCAAGTAAGAAGTTCTTTGGAAGGCCATATGAAAGAGTAGATTTTAGGATTGTTTGAGGATTTATACCACCTATAGGTTAGAGCTATTTTTCTTTAATATCACACATTCACTTGTATTTGAGTAATATCATTAATATAGGCAGTTTACACTTGACACTACTACACTAGGTGTTTTCTTATTTCTTGTTGCTCTTTTACTCCTATCATCACCCTTTAGTCTTTAGATCCATCATTGCCTTGACATCATTGCACCCCCATAGGCATTTTTCACATAGAATTTGAGGCCTTTGCCCTTAGTTACTATTCGGTCATATTAATCCTCCCAATCAAGTTAGAGTACATCCACCTAGTCCTCCATCGAGACATCATTTTGATTCTAAATCTGTGGATTCCTCCAATTCTTCCTTTGATTCCACATCTTCTCAACCATGTACCATCAACATGTCACGCATGAACGTAGGTGTGGGAAACCAAGGTGCCACCGATGGACTAACTCGGGTAACCCCACAAGAAAAACCTCCACTCGTATGGTCATTCCTACTCCATTACCTCCATTTTTGGTTGTTTTGCATCTCCCTGATTTCAAGCAACTCATGAACAACCTTCTTCTCTATGACCCCAGTTGGTGAGTTATGCTTACTAAACTTACTTTAGATATCCCAAAGTTTGAAGGTAGTCCTAGAGAATATCCCATAAATCCTGTTCACTCATTCCATGTGTGGTGTTCATCCAATTCTATCATAGAATATTATATCTATCTTTGTCTTTTCCAACTTAATCTTACTCGAGCTGCTACTAAGTGGTATGTCAAGTAACTGAGAGCCACTCATTCCACTTTTGTGACTCTCGCCAAAGTGTTTCTTACATGTTTATAATTACCTCTCTATTATGACACTGGTACCGAACTATTGAGTTCTTTCTGTCAAACTTCTCACACTCACTTATCTGACCATGTTCAAGAATAGTGTAGAAGGAGGAGCATATATAGAGCTCCGAAATTCAAGGACCACATCTATATGGATTGGTTCCTTAGATCACTTTTACCCCAATTTCTAACCATGTAGCTTCACACTTCTCCAATTCGAAGGAAGATGGGCTCCAAGTAGCCTTGAAATTTGATATGATCTACATCCACTCAAGTTATGCTTATATTGTCATCCTTGATCTCCCTTGGCCTGGTGCTACTAATGCACCAAGGGGATGTCATTCATCTGGTGGTATCGTTGGAACCATTTCACACCCTTAAGTTCAACCATATGCTCCGCATTCGATGAGGTATGGTCAACGAGAGGAGGGACCAATTCCTCTTACACGTATCTCTCTCCCAATATTCCACATGGAAACTCTTATCCAAGTCTCATCACGTCATATGCATATCACCATCCGCATCAATAGATGTTAGGGCTAATTGTTGCTCCACCTATTTATCCCAATGTTTCCCCCTCTCCTTAATATATATATGCACTGCCTAATGCGCTAGCCCCTCCAGCACCAGTGCCCCGACCCCCCATGCTTTCTCTACCTCTCCCACAATAGTAACCTCCTCTACAAGGTCAAGTATATGCTCAAGATAATGCACCTAATCCCCCCAACAAAAATAAAAGGAACAAGGGGAAAGGTAATTAGAAGCAACAATCTAAAGGTAATCAAGGTAGCTAGGGTCCACCAGCCAATGCACTTCAGGGATCCCAAACTAATCCCATAACCTAGGAATGGGCCAGATAGCCCAAGAAAAACAATGGTCTTTGTATGAACAAATATTGTCCCTGATATGGCTTATATGGCCATTATAATCATGAGTATCCCCTTTTACCCCAGATGCATCAAGTATGGTAAGCTCAATCAACATCTTCTAGAGGACCATAACCCATAGCTCCTCTTCGCCCTCCTGCTTCATCTCAACTAGTTGTGCTTATCAATCCTTTATCTCACCAAGGATATATTGCTACTCAACATACATAAGGTTAAGGAGCCCCACCAACTCCACCATCTGGTCTTCATGATTATCATATTCTTATGATGAGTTATGATGATGTCAATATTAAGTAAGACATCCTCGAGACTCGATCATGCCAATATGACAAACCACCTGTTAGCACCTAAATCTGCCTTAGGTTGAAGGAAGGCAAAATCCAATGTAACCACAAACCATGCTCAATCTAGTAGTTATCCCTACCAGAACAGGAGGGGGCTCTCTCCGTGTCACACTCAGAGAATAGATAAACAAAATTGTCTTAGATGACTTATAGTGAAAATTGATTTTAGGCTAGTAAATGAATAGGGAACCAAGAAAAAAATTTTGTATAAGTGATTGAGTTTCTGGGATGGTATTGGACCAACGAACAGGAATGAGCAGAGAATTTAACACAAAGGCATAGATTACTTCATGAGGAAAGATAGGAAGAAAGTCTATCAATTAAAGTTGAAGTAATTGCGAAATGGAAAGATTGTTTAGGAGGGTGAAAAGAGCATAAACACATAAATCCTTTTCAACAGAAGAAAAACAGATAGCGTGAAACTTTCCTACAGGCAGAGCAATAAATATGAATTCTACCTTATCTTACTTAGGAAATTTCACTGGAAATCAAGATGAATGAACTTTGAAACATAACGAAATACATATGAAACATAAAGAGAACACATTTTCTACACTCACACCACAAGAATCTCATGAAACAGAGCCGCTGCCTTTCATTAATCCTCTGCCAAAATATATAATGAAGAGCTCAGTTTCTCTCCCACAGTCTCCCAGAAATTACAATCAACCAACCCTTTACAAATGGTTTGCATCCAATAAATAGACTATTCCATGAGGAAATAGAACGACCAAGAGTTGGGGATTTTTTTGAATCATTAAAAAATGGAAGTGGAAAGCCAACCATTAGTTACAGGTGCAGCGTTAGAAAAATGCCAAATGGCTTGGGTGACCTCTCGCCTTCCTTTGCCACTTAGATAGAAGCCCACCTTTGGTGAAAATATTCTTTAAAGCTTTCCTTAGTTGCCAAGAAAAGTATATTATAAATGAGCGTGCCCACTTGGAGAAAGTTGCGAATCGAAATTTCGCAAAACAGAGGTGAATTTGGTCTTTTTCTCTATATGCGTCGCGCCCAATTCTATATGCACCGTGCCACTTTGGAGGTTGTTTTGAGGTACCTGAAGGAGTCCCAAATGTGCCCAAGTGTGCTTTTTGGAAAGCCTAGCTTGTCTACTTTCCAACCCAAGTGGAATTTCTAAACTTGGTGCTCATTTACCCCTCCAAAACTTCATTATCCCAAGACTGCTTCCTGTGTGTCAAAATACGGGCAGAGAGGTCATTTTTTGAGTGTTTTTTACCTCCTCGAGACTCAAATCATGCCCAAAATTCTTGTCCATGCATCAACAGGCATGATTTTTCATGCTGAATCCAAAAATGCAAGCCATGTGTGATTTGGAGCTCCCAATCCTAAGCGCACAGGGAGAAGAAACCTGTGTTGTGACCAAAAATTTGTCATATGACCAAAATTGCCCCAAATTTCTTGAAATTTGGGCCAGAGGTTCTCTAAGAGGTACTATGCTAGGTCATAGAGGCTTCAGCCAAGATTCAAAGCCGATCTTTCTCTTTTTTCCTCTTTTTTCTCTTTGTCGCTTTGCTCAATTTTGAGTTCAAACTCCTTATCTAAGCCTTTGAACTCATGTTCCATGCCCTATAGTGATAGACCATCTGCCTCAATATGGTCTTATCCTTGTTTTCCTTCGCTAGCAGTATCTCAAGGTGGATGTTGATACACACGAGCCAAGACTCATGGTCATTGTTAATCTCTTGCTCTAATGGAGTGAGCTCAATCCTCCTACGCTGGGCAGCTTGGCGATTCTCACAGATGCTTTGCAGCTCCATGATCTCATGCTGGTCCTCAAGTTGTTTGTTCCTCTACTCCAAATACATGATAATCCATTTGGTCCTCTCCACATTGAGTGACAAGTCTTGGATCTTCATTTACTGCTCCTAGATGGTTTTCCTAAGTTTGGCACTCTCCTCATCTGCATCATCATCATGAATGAGGATGAATTTGGCCTCTTGTTCACCTGATGGGCCCTCGTCATGCATGGGCCTCTTGCCCTTGTCCTATACCTACATTGCTAATGTCGGAAGCGAGGCCCCTTCCACCACGGGTGGAGATAATACTCGCTTTGCTACCGCAAACAAATGCCTACTGCCCCTTTGATATGTGATGAATACTGGCATAGTAATGGTCTCATGGTGCTCATACTGATGAGAAGGACCACCTATCTCATGCCCAACCTCTGAAAATACCTGTGAAGTGATGAAGAGGTCACGGGAGATGAAGTCGTCCCATGTAATTCCTTGCAATCCCAACTGATGATCCACCAAAATTCGGATAAGAGAAAAGTGATAAACAGTGTTAAGTTGCTCCTGAGGGGTCTTGTGCTGCATATAGGTGTCCATCATCTCTATGTTCTTGCAAATGAAAAATTGTAGGTTCATCATCCGTACGCTGGTAAAGTGCATGAGCAACCTAATGTGATAGGCTTATAGACGAGAGAACCTCCCCTCACAGCTGAAGTACTTCATGATCAACTTCATGAGTGGAGCATATTCATCTTTCAAATATCTCAATGGAAAGACTCTTCTGAGATGCCTCAAGAAACTGGCCTTAACGTAAGGCTCATAATGTTGTCGATCCACCTTCTTTTTCTTATGCCACTATTCTCCAACATTCGGTATGCCGGTTGGTAATGAGATAGTTTCGGGTGTTAGTGTGAAGGTGACCCCGGCCAAGATAGAGTTACCTCCATGTAGATGAAGCACAAAAAGATGGGCCAACTCATGATGAACTCAAACATTAGCCACCCTTTGACAAAACTCAAAACATGATAGATGTTGGAAGCATGACATAGCAAGAGGGCAGGCCTGCAATTCTATGAGGGTAGTTGGCTCATCCCTAACATGTTTGCCACTTTTGTGACATCTCTGAGGAGCCTGTTCTTTCGAGGATGAATAACTTTGTGTTTCCATCTCATACTCCGATGAATGCTTAGATGCCATGATTGTTGTGTGTACTATACTTGGGCTACCCTATGATGATGGTATGAAGCTAGGGGTTGTTGTGATATCTGCCGCCAAGGGGAACAATGCAAAAAGAGAGTATTAGGAGGGGAATAATATGATGGGAATAGGGGTTATGGGGAGAAGTTTTGTTTTGTGATATGAAGGAGGGTTTGGGGATTTTATAGGGTAGGGTTTTTGGGTTTACATTTGACCAATGAGTGGAGGGATAGGGAATAGGGGTTTAGTAATGCTTAGGGTAGGGAAAAAATAGAGAAAAATGGGATAAGGGGGGAAGAGAACAATGGAAAGGAGGGGAAAAATAAGAGGAGAAATATGAACCTTGGCATCAATACCACAAGTTTGCAACCCTAGCAACAATGGCTTTGATGTTTTCTAGTGGTTGGTTATATGAGTTCTTGTTACAACTATAAATAGCCATGAACCACCATAACCTTTACAAAATTACATGAGCCATGAAGATTTAGAGCCTACCTGTCGATTTGAGGGGTTTCAAAGGTGACTTGAGGCAATTTGGCATGGTTTCGGGCCTTTGTGGGTGTGCGTCGCGCTTTGTATATGTGTCGCGCCCTTGTATTTTTACTACTGTGGGGCCGCGCTGTGTGCGCCGCGCTCTTGAAAAATGACTCCAAACTCACTCCAAATGCATGCTTTGCTCTCTCAATGACTTTGCAATGTTTCTCTATGACCTTGATTTTCACAACAACTTTGTTTGCTTGTAGAAACTTCTATATAAAGAATTTGAATTCATGGGTTTAATTTTTTCTTCTTCAAAAACCCACTTTGCTAATGTTTCATTTTGGCTCTTTTCACTGAGTTAATGCAACACTGAATTTCACTTTTTCCTTTGAATTTTTAGCTAGAATGATGAAAATTTTTGGCACTTTTGCAGGGGTTGCATGACATGGCATTTGGCCAAGGAAACCATGACTGCACCTAGAGAAATCAATTGGTGACTTTTTTGAAAATTATCACAAATGACACACTGTTTGACTTTTCTTCAAAATAGAGTTTTGAAGAACAGCCGAAGTCTATCAATATGACGATGAAACTCTTTGAATCATAACTTTGTAAGGGCATCCCTCTGGCCTGCATGGCTTTATTGGTCATGTTTGAAGACCAAATTGACTAATCCCTAGACCTAATGACTGAAAACGACTCTTGTCCATTAAGGGATCGAACATTGACTGTCATGGACTTTAATGAACATTGATGAAAAGAACTAAGCCAGCAGGTGCCAGACATGAGGGGAAATGACTAACAAGACCTCTTCTGTCAGATTATGGCATGCCCCTAGAGGAATGCAGCTGAGTGAATGGAGCGGGACACCTAAAAATGAAATGCATAAAGAGTTTTGATCTCGGACGGAGGACTGACAAGACCGACACTAACATTGTCTCCAATGGGGGATGGTAGCTCCTTGGAGGTGCCAAGAACAACAGATCTCTAGAAGAGCTAGATAGTGCCTTCATCCATTGGGCTATGGAGTCATTATTTCAACAAACAACTCAGGACTCTGACTCATTTATGAAACTAAAATGACCAAAAAAATTGACTCAAACTTGACATTAAAATGACTTGAAGACTAACATGAAAAACTCTAACCAAATTGAAATAAAATGGTATTTACACTGATATTGGACGCAGCATTAATAACTCAGAAATGGTACCACTTGAGCAGCCGACCTTTGATCAGCCCTCCTGGACAATCTTCCTCGTTCATTTCCTTCAGAAGAAAGGCATTCTGACCCCGATATGCTGCAATCTTGAAGGGACCTTTCCAACGGTTCTCGAACTTACTGTGCTTACCCTTTTCCTCATTCCTTGCATCCCACTTTAGCACCACATCATCCAACTGAAATTTGTCTGCCTTTACTTTTGTGTCATAAATTTTCTTGATATACTCCTGCAATTTGGATGTGTTCTTGAAAACTTCTTCTCTAGTCTGCTGCAAGTGGACCATTTGATTCAACGTTCTCTGCATAGGATCTTCTTCACTACCGGCCTCCTTGAGAAGTTTGACTACCGAAGCTGCAACAGAGGTAGGAAACACTGTATCAAATCCATAAACAAGCTCAAAAGGTGACGTACCAATGGATTTCTTTTGACTGAACCAATCTGCCCAAAGTGCATTGACCAACCTCTTATGCCAGCTCTTCTTATTTGTTTCCAACAGCTTCTTTATGATGTTGACCAATGACTTATTAGAAGACTCCGCCAATCCATTGCCTTCAGGATGATAGGAAATTGAGTGACCCAAAATGATTTGATATTTATGACAAAACTCTACCATCCTTTTTTATTTGAAAGCTGCTACGTTATCAGTGATTAACTTATTCGGGCAACCAATGTGAGACAAGATGTTATTTTCAAGGAATGAAATGATTACCGCAGTTCTAGCTTGTCTGGTGGGAATTTCCTCGATCCATTTCGTGAATAATCTGTCTTTGTGATGATCCATCTGTGCTGACCGGAAGAAGCGGGATGAATTTCACCAATGAAATCCAACCCCCATTGCCGAAAAGGGGCACTCACTTCAATGGGCTTGAGTGGTAGAGGCTGTAACTTCTACCTTCCTTCAAAAATTTGACACTTATGATAGCTCTTGACCATCTTATATACATCAGCAAACAATGTCGGCCAATAGTACCTTGCTCTCAGAATTTTATTTGCTGTTGATTTCCAAAAAAGGTGACCACCATAGTCTCCTTGGTGGCAGTACTCCATGACCTTCTTTGCTTCCTTTTCCACCAATCAATTTAAGATAACACCTCTGAGATCTTTCCAATACAGTGTAGAATTTAGAATGCAAAACTTGGTAGCCTTCAATTTGAGTGTTCTCGCTTTGTTTCTAGTCATGCTTGGCAATGGTGATAAATTTTTAAGCACATATATGATATCTGAATACCACGGAGAAAGAGAAAACATTAAAAATACCTGAATTGATGATCCTTCCTCATTCTCATCAGACATAGCAGTGATCAAATTTATTTCCAAGGTGTGCAGGTTTGATTCGGCCATTAACTTTGCCAATCCCTGTGCTTTAACTAGCTTTGTGGGCTTTATTTCCACATCATATTCCAACAAAGCTACAATCCATTTGCCTCGTCTTCCTTACGGATCGGTTTGCACTAAAACATATTTGGCAGTAGCGTTAGGAACATAGGCCAAATTATGAGAATGTAGAATATATACCCTAAAATCTTTCAATGCTTTCACAAGCACAAGGGCTTTCTTCTCAATGATGTTGTATTTTAAGGCTGCATCTGTTATACCTCTATTGAAGAATGCAATGGGTCTTTCGTGATCATCTCTTTTCTGCAATAACACCGCTTCCATAGTATGCTTCGAAGCAAATGAAAACAATATGAAATCATGAGTGTAGTTTGGGTTGACTAGAACTGGAGCTGAAGAAAGAGCCAATTTGACCAAATTGAAAGATTTTATAGCCTCCTCCGTCCATCTCACTTGGCTATCCTTCTTAAGCATGTTTGTAAGCTCTCTTAGGTGCTCAGTAAGATTAGGTACAAAGCAGCGTAGAAAATTCATTTTACCATTGAAATATTGAATCTCTTTCTTATTCTGGGGCAGATCGATTTTCTGAATTTCTCACACACGTGCTGGGTGAATACGAATGCCATCTTTTGAGATAATGTGCCCGAGTAGTTTGCTTCCCTCCATGGCGAACAAGCTCTTTTTCGGATTCAATGACAAGCCATATTTTCTGCACTTTTGAAAGACCGTTTTTAGATGGTACATGTGTTCTTCATCATATTTGGAAAACATTGTCAAATCATCCAAGTACACAACCAAAAATACATCCTTCTCATTTGCAAAAGCCAAGTCCATTGCACGTTGAAATGTGGCACTCACATTCTTCAAACCAAAAGGCATTTTAGCGTAATGAAAATTTCCCCATGGAGTGGTAAACGTTGTCTTGTCTCGGTCATCTTCATGGGTAGAAACTTGGTTATATCCGGAATAACCATCAAGTAGTGACATACGAGATGCTCCCACTACTCGCTGAAGTATATGGTCCATTTTGGGCAGTGGATAGTTTTCCTTCAATAAAACTTTATTGAGATTTCTAAAATCAATGCATAAGCGAATCTCACCTGTCTTCTTTCGTACAGGCACCAAATTAGATATCCAATCCAAAAATCTGATGGGAGCAATGTGTTGGAAATAATACTGAGAGGGGGGGTGAATCAGTATTATCAGATCAATAAAACTTTTTCATTTTCTTACTCAGATTCATATACGCTACTTTAGTTAAGGATATTCACGTGTATACGCGACTGTGTCTAAAGAAACTAGGGTATATCCATATTATTTATAAGTCAGATAATCCATTACATGTTGATCTTTAGATAATGCATCAGAACTTCATTGACCATATGAACAGTAAACAAAAGCAATAAACAGAACAGATCATCACACACAAGAAGCACACATGAACACCATGATATAAGGTGGAAACCCAATGTGGGTGAAAACCACCTGCTGCAATTTGTTTCTATCTTCCTTTAATAAGAAACTTCTTTTACAATGTACTGGTGCAGTCCTTTACCGGTACGCAGGCTGCAACCTGCAGAGAGCTACAACCCTCTCTCGTTCTCCAGCTTCTCCTGGAAGGGAGCTACAACCCCCATATTTCTTGTACTAGCTAAGATACTAGTACGTAGGTGCCAACCTACAATCTTCTCTCCTCCAGGTATCACATTTCATAAATTTTCAGACTGGATATACTGAAGCACAACTCTATAATCTGAAGGCCACGTTTCATCCAGTTTTCATACTGGACCCATCAATATCATTGAAGCACACAATCA
>APFE030797956.1:11635-45029 GCA_000404065.3 Pinus taeda | reverse complement strand
TTTGTGGTTTTCTATGTAGATGACCTTATCATTACTGGCAGCTCTGCACATTTGATCCATGGGATCAAACAAGACTTATGCAGAACTTTTGATATGACAGACTTGGGACTTCTTCACTACTGTCTGGGGATTGAAGTTTGGCAAACTGAGAATCACATCTTTCTCTCTCAGTCCAAGTATGCTAAGAATCTTGTGGACAGGTTCAGAATGCAGGATTGCAAACCAGCCTCAACTCCTATGGAACCAGGGCTCAAACTTTCAACTCAGTCATCTTCTCCTCCTGTGGATGAAACTTTATTCAGGCAATTAGTAGGCAGTCTTATCTATCTTACTGCCACCAGACCAGACATCAGTTCTTCAGTGAGCTACATTTCCCGCTTCATGTCCGCTCCTAAAGCTGATCATTGGATAGCAGCAAAGCGTGTGCTAAGATATGTGCGTGGCACTTCTGATTATGGACTTCTATACACTCGCAGTTCCGATCCTATACTCAGTGGTTACACAGATTCTGACTGGGCAGGTTCGGTTGATGATCGTAAATCAACAGCTAGGTATGTGTTTAATCTAGGATCTAGTGTTGTCACCTGGACTAGTAAGAAGCAGCAAGTCGTGGCTCTCTCCTCCACTGAAGCAGAATATCGAGGAGCAGTTAAGGCATCCTGTGAGGCAGTTTGGCTTCGACGTAGGCTTGCAGACATGCATGCTTCCCAGACAGGTCCTACTTCCTTGTTTTGTGATAATCAGGGAGTGCTCAAACTTGCCAAAAATCCCGTCTTTCATGAACGAACAAAACATGTGGAAACTCATTGCCACTACATTCGCCAGCTTGTTGAAGACGGATCCGTTCAGCTGAAATATGTTCCCACAACAGAGTAGCCCGCAGACATATTCACCAAGCCTCTTGTTCCTGCTAAATTTGAACAATTCAGGGGGTCTATTGGTGTTGTAAATAGATTGAGCATTAAGGGAGGGTATTAGAATAATTCTAATATTAGTTTAATGCTCATTCTTCTAATTATTGCTATTTTCCTTTCTTTAGCAGTTTTTTAGATGAAACTGAATCTCACATAGAAACTTGATGTTTCTATCTTTGTAAAATATCTCTGTATTATTATTGAGTATTCAGCTCAATCAATTAATGCAATTCATTTGGAAATCCATATGCGTGTTTCGCACTGTTTTAATTTCTGCTATTGAAATAAATTATTCACCATCCCCATCTTCTCCCTGAAATAAACAAACTTTGTTCTTCCTAAAGCCTTGGTGAGGATGTCTGCCACCTGTTCTCTTGTAGGAGTGTACCTCAACTATACTACCCCTCGTTGGACATAGTCTTTACAAAGTGACACCTGATATCAATGCGGTTCAACCAATCATGAAATACTAGATTTTCAGAGAGCTTCATGCAACTCTGATTATTACACAAAATCCTAGTCGCTTCCATCCTTCTCCTGAATAGATTCACAACAGAACTGCGGGGGAGCACTCCCCCCCCCCCCCCCCGCAACCCGCTCCCAATCCGCACTTCAGGCGGGAGCGGGTCGAGAGCGCGCTCCTGATAAAAAAATTTCCGCTCCCTGCCAAAATCAGGAGCGAATTCACTCTCGTCGCTCCCGTAGCGAAAATTAAAGCTCGGGAGCGATCAGGGAGCAATCGCTCCCGAGCTTTTAATTTTCGCTCCGGGAACGAAGCGCGCGACGCCGGGAGCGATTCGCGGGAAAAAATTGCCACAAACGCGAAAAAAAATAAAAATAAATAAATAAATTGTTTTAAAACGACTTGGGGGGCAAAAAAATATTTCATTGTGACTTGAATGAGTTGAGGAGAGCAAAGGAGATTGAGCAAAGGAGCAAGGAGAAGCGAGGAGCGAGCGCCGAGGAGCAAGGAGCAAGCCTGCAAGGAGATTAATAACTTAGTAATTTAGTATTTAAAACCTTAGTTAAGTAGTAATTTAGTAATTTAGTTTAGTTTAGTTAGTTTAGTTAGTTTAATTTAGTTTAGTTTAATTTATTTAGTAAAAAAATCATGCATCTAAATAAATTAAATTAATTAATCTAAATAAATTAAATTAATTTTCTCATTCCTATTCCCATTCCCATTCCCATTAAATTTTGCAGATTCAAAAGCCTACAAAAATCAAACATCATGGACCTGGCTATATTTCTTGACATTTTCCTCTTCTTGGTCCCTTTTCTGATTATTATGGTGCTGGAGAGTAGGAAACAGGGGAGCCAAAATGAAGAGGGAGATGAAGAAGCTGGAGAAAGTGGATTTGATGAAAACCCCAATGAGGAGGAGTTGGAGGAGGGTGAACATGACTCTCAAAAAACTAAACAAGACCAAACCCCATTGTGGAAATATGTTAACAGGCTTGAAGCAAGGAAAGGGGGTGGAACCACTAAATTTCACTGCCCCCATTGCAACAATAATTACATAGGTTCATACACCCGTGCCAGAAAACACCTCTGCGAGAAAAGGCCATGGGATGGAGATAAACAAATAGGAATCAAAACTTGCGCAGCTGTGTCAGCAGCAGATAGAGCCAAATACATAAGAGAAGAGGAGGAAGCCCAATACAAATCTAAAAAATCAAGGGGATTCTTTGAACCAAGCTCACAATCACAAGCACAAAGAACTCCTTCAACATCCTCCCAAGGCAGTGGATATGGAGGCACAAGGTCATCAGCGTTAAGGCGTAGAACCATATTAGATTTCCTTGATGAGGGGTGTAGGAATGATGTGGATTCAAAGGTTTACAGGTTTCTCTATGCATGTGGGATACCCAATGTTCTTCGCTCACCTTATTGGCACGAAATGGTTTCTGCCATAAATGATGCCCCTAAAGGATACAAGAACCCTGAGTATGACAAGGCAAGAACCATAGGCCTTGATCATGAAAAAGCAAAAATATCACATTCTTTGAATAGAATGACAAGTTCTTGGACTGACCATGGGGTGTCCATTGTATCTGATGGATGGACAAATGTAAAAGGCAAGCCATTGATCAGTGTTCTTGTTGTGTCTGTTAGTGGTGCCATCTTTCTAACTGCACATGATTACTCAGACAAGTTCAAGACCACCATCAACATTGCAGAAGCATTACTTGAAACAATTGACCTTATTGGGCCATACAATGTCATCCAAGTCATCACTGATAATGCTCCTAATTGTAAAGCAGCGGGACCAATTATTGAGGATAAATACCCCAACATATTTTGGTTTGGATGTTTGGTTCACACATTGAACCTTCTGATGCATGATGTTGTCAAGAACAAAAATGCACAATACAAATGGATTGGTGATTTGTACAGGCAAACAAATGATAAAATTTATTACAAATCATAGCAATACCCATGGCCTTTTCGACAGTCACTCAAGATTGGAGTTGTTGAAGATTGCGAAGACCAGATTTGGTAGCTATTACCTCACCTTCAGGCGCCTTTTGAAGGTAAGAGAGTCATTGACTAGTATGGTATCAAGTCCACATTGGCAGGTATTAAAGGAAAGGACTACAAACGCAGCTGACAAGCGAGGTTTTGAACTGGTGGAGGCCACTCTTGATGGTCAATTTTGGACAAGTGTGAGGCAAGCACTGGATTTCACCAAGCCCATTTATCACATGATTCGGTTTGCAGATACAGATAAACCAGTGATTGGCGAGGTGTATGAGCAGATGGATACCATGTTGGGGCAAATAAAAGATACTATTCATAACAAAGATCCCAACTTGTACAAACTGATTCACGATTGTGTGTGTGAACGGTGGAATAAACTTAATCTTCCACTGCGTTGCTTGGTGTATGTCCTTACGCCAAAATACTACTCTACATCTTGGTTAGGCCAACCTGCACCAGGGGGTGGGATTAGGATCAAACCCCATTTAGATGCAGAGGTAACTAGTGGATATTTGCAAGCATTAGAAAAGTTGATACCTGACAAGGAGGAATGTGCAGTTGTGCGCCTTGAAATAGGCAAATACTTCAGTAGCACTGGTTTGTTTGGTAACTTCCATGCAATGGAAGACAGAGACAGATTTGGTTCTATTAGAATAATACTATTTTAGTTTAATGCTCATTCTCTTAGCTGTTGCTAATTTTATTCTTTTAGCAGTTTCTTAGATGAAACTGATTCTTTACATAGAAACTTGATGTTTCTATCTTTGTAAATATCTCTGTATTATTATTGAGTATTGTTGCTCAATTAATTCAATCAATTCATTTGGAAATCCATATGCGTGTTTCGCACTGTTTTATGGTATCAGAGCTGGAAAAAGAGATTTCTTGAGAAACTATTCTCTCTACAACCTAAATCTCTTGAGTTATTTCTGTTATTCCTTTCTAAGGTCGAGTCCTCTGTAAGCCAGATAGCCTTCACTGAGTCTCAGCTTCGGCTTTGCTCACTGTGATAAAAGCTTACAGTCGTCCATCTCGATACAGAAGTGGATCCTTCGAAATAACTTTTCAGCTGTTGCTCTCTGTTTTTTTCTTGAATTTTCTAAAAACTTCTTGACAGTGAAGACAGCATTCTGAGGGTTCTGCGATTTTTCCAGATTCATTCTTTGTTGGTTCAAATATTTTATTATTATTAAATTCGTGGTGGTTCCAGCGAATTTCTTTTTTGGCGGCATCATTTTGTTCTGCTGGTAAAAGCGCTCCACAAGCACAGTTACGCTTTCATACTCAGAAGAGAACACACGAAATAAACGAATACAACATTATTTCGAGCGCTGTCAGCTGTAAGACGTGTCGATTAGATCCAAAGGCGACGGTGGTGCGGGACGGTTAACGGTTCTCAAACTCCCGCATTCTTCAATCCACAAGATCAACGTTCTACAAATATCGTGGAATGTAACCACCGCGTCCGAAATCCACTCTGGTAAATCCACTGTGGTTTGTCTGTCCCCGTGTCTCTGCTTGTTCCATTTTTTTTGTATTTTCAATACGCGATCAATGATCTACTGCAATCCCTGTTCTTGAGCGCCTTTTGGGTACCTACTTGCATCACATTTTCTGCTGGTTTGGAGAAAGTAAACAACTGAGCAGGTCTTTGGCGATGTCGACGGGATTCTGGTGACGGCTTCGAATCCGTAACATTTGCGGTGGGTTCCACGCGGGTTTCGACAGCCACAGCGGTGACAGTATCGTCGGTATTCAAATCTAAGTCTCTTTCTACCTCTGTTTCATTCAAATCAAAGTCTCACGCAGGTATTCGATAGCCAGAACAGCGGACGCACGGACGTCAAATTTTTTTTTCTCTCCTCCGCTAATTCTCAAGGCTGGAACATTTTGTTGCTGGTGGCCATTTGTACGCTACGCAGCATATTGATTGGAAATCAAATTATTCCAGCGCACATATTGATCACCCGAACATTAACACGAAAAATCTCTTTTGTATAATCGCAGAAGTGTTGTTGAGCAATTGCAATCAGTCATTGTCACGGGCTAAGTCACATCTGTTCATCTTGGAGTATTTGGCACTATTTTTTTTTTTTTTGTTGTTGGTTGATTCTATTGACAACATTTATCTCTTCAAGTTGGTGGCCAAGATCTGATTTCAGAGGCAGAATTGTCCATATCAGTTTTCCAGAACGTACAGATGGCCTCTCTCACCAATCTGATGTTAGAAGGAAATCAACGCTTTAATGGCAGCAATTATAACATCTGGAAACAAAGAATGTTGACCATTTTTGAATACAGGCAGCTTGATTAGCTCATTTTGGGCAATGAACCTTGTCTCGGTACAGCTGGTACCGATCAAGATAAGTTTGATGATAGATATCGAGAGGCTATTATGCTTCTCAAGCTCTCTATGACTGATGATCAGTTACCACAGATTCCTTCTGGCAAGACATCTGCCAAGATCTGGCAACAGTTGAAAGAATTGCACGAGACATCTGACAAGAGCAGAGCTTTCTTCCTCAAAAATCAGTGGTTCTCCATCATGATGGACGAACATACTTCTTTACAGGAACATCTCAACAAGACTAAAGACATTCGAGATCAGCTCGAAGCCATTGGTCGCACCTTGGAGGAAGAAGATCTGGTAGTCATCAATTTGAAAAGTCTACCACAATCTTATGAGCACTTCATAGAAACACTCAACATTACCGCCACTAATGTTGATCCGAAGTTTCCAGAATTATGCACCAAACTCATGCAGCAGGATCGTTGGAAACAACAGTTTGGTAGTGGTGCATCATCAGCCTCCTCAGAAAATGCTTTTGCTGCCAAATATCAGTCATCTCAGTCCTTTCAGCAGAAAGGTTCTTCCTAGTCTTTTGATTCTGCTAGGAAGAAAAATGTGCAGTGTAATTACTGTCACAAGTTTGGTCACATGAAGAAAGATTGCCGACAGAGGATTGCTTCTGAACAGAAGAAATAGGGAGGGCTTCATCAGACAGCGAATGTTGCAGAACATTCTGAGCAGACAGATTCTGCCTTTTACGCCTTTATGGCTAAAAGGTCTTCAAACCATATTCCATCATCTGCCTGGTACATTGACTCTGGTGCATCACGCCATTTCTCTCACAGGCGTGACTAGTTTATTGACTTCTCACCTTTCAGTGATTCCGTGATATTTGACGGAGGTGAAAAATACACAGTGGATGGCAGAGGGACAGGTCAAATCCAGTCTGGTGGGCGCACACTCATCTCCCTGAATGTGTACTATGTTCCTGGGATGGAAATTAATCTGCTGTCTGTCAGTCAAATTATGAGGAACTCTCCTCAGCTTAATGTAGTATTCAGTGCACACAAATGCTCTATTATCGACAGGGAAACTAATCTTACAGTTGCTGTTGGCCTAGAAGATCATGGTTTATACAGGCTTCTTGACACTGGTGATTTTCCAGAAGTGGCTCTAGCAGCTCATGTTTCTCCCATCAGCACTCTATGGCATCAACGATATGGCACCTAAACATGCAGTATCTCTCTCAGCTTAATCGGGACGGACTTGTGTCAGGGTTACCTGACATTCAGACTCAGCAGTTGGGCGTATGCGGCGCTTGTCAAGCTGGCAAACAACATCGGTCTTCATTCACGAATGGAGAATCTTGGCGCGCATCTAAGGTACTCCAGTTAATTCATGTTGATATTTGTGGTCCTATGAATACATCTATCACTGCTTGCAAATATTTTTTTCTTATTGTAGATGATTTCAGTAGAAAGATGTGGGTATATTTTCTCAAATATAAATCTAATGCATTTGGTATCTTTCAGAAGTTTAAAACCTTAGTAGAAAAAGAGTCTGGCTGTAATATCATGACTCTTAGGACAGATAACGGGGGGGAATTTTGTTCTTCTGCTTTTTCCAACTTCTGTGATACTCATGGCATAAAACGCCAGTTCACTACACTTTACACTCCTCAGCAGAACAGTGTTGTTGAACACCGCAACCGCACGGTTGTTGAAATGGCTCGCTCCATGTTACAACACAAGAATGGTCCAAACAAATTCTAGGCTGAAGCAGTCTTTACTGCTGTTTATCTTCTTAACCGATCACCCACTCACGCTGTTAAAGGGAAGACTCCCGAAGAGGCTTGGTCTGGCCGTAAGCCGAAGATCAGTCACCTCAAAGTTTTTGGCTCAATTGCATATGTTTGGATTCCAGCTGCTAAGCGCTCTAAGTTGGATTCCAAAAGCCAGAAACTCATGATGACAGGGTACAGTGATCATCACAAGGCTTACAGACTAATAGATATAGCCACTGGTCGTCTTAGCTTCAGTCAGGATGTGGTATTTGATGAAGGCAGAGGATTTTTTTCAGTGTTCTTCTTCTGAGCAGTGTTCTAAGGATCAACCTCACAGTATTCTTCTTCCAGTAAGTCCACCTGATGGGAGGGATGATGCAGCATCAGTGTTTGATAATACACTGCTTGAGCTTCCTCCGGAAAATAACCCTTCTCTTGCTACCCCTATTGTTTCTTAACCTTCTCTATCTCCTCCTGATATTGGTTCCTCTACTCCTCGGCCAAAATGGTGGGCTAAAACCATTGGTGATCTCAGGGATGATGAACTCCTTGAAGGACAAACTTCTAGACATAAGAGCAAACAACAATCTACAGTAAACTTTGCTCTTATGGCTAATCTACACAGTATCTTTGAGCCTCAAACTTACTCAGAGGATAAGGGTATATCTGAGTGGGAACAGGCTATGGATGCTGAATTCCAAAGTCTTCAGAAAAATCACACATGGACCCTTTCTGATCTTCCTGAAGGGAAAAAGCCCATTAGCTGCAAATGGGTATATAAAGTGAAATACAAAGCCGATGGAACTCTAGACAAGTATAAAGCTCGTCTTGTGGCTCGAGGATTCTCACAGAAGGAAGGCATTGACTATGAGGAGACTTTTGCTCCTACAGCCAAAATGAGTACCATACGACTTATCCTTGCCCTAGCAGCTCAGTTCAAATGGAAAGTTCATCAGATGCATGTAAAAAGTGCTTTCCTAAATGGTGACTTACAGGAAAAAGTCTACATGACACAGCCTCCAGGATTTAAGATTGCCGGTCAAGAACAGAAAGTGTGTAGATTAGCTAAAGCTCTCTATGGATTGAAACAAGCTCCTCGGGCTTGGTACATGAAAATTGATCAGTACCTAACAGATCATGGTTTTCAGCGAAGCCCATCTGATGCAAATCTATATATCAAGCACACTGATGATGATATCTTGTTTGTGGTTGTCTATGTAGATGACCTTATCATTACTGGTAGCTCTGCACATTTGATCCATGGAATCAAACAAGACTTATGCAGTACCTTTGATATGACAGACTTGGGTCTTCTTCACTACTGCCTGGGGGTTGAAGTTTGGCAGACTGAGAATCACATCTTTCTCTCTCAATCCAAGTATGCCAAAAATCTTGTGGACAGATTCAAAATGCAGGATTGCAAACCAGCCACAACTCCTATGGAACCCGGGCTCAAACTTTCAACTCAGTCATCCTCTCTTCCTGTGGATGAAACTTTATTCAGGCAATTAGTGGGCAGTCTCATCTACCTTACTGCCACCAGACCAGACATCAGTTTTGCAGTGAGCTACATTTCCCGCTTCATGTCCGCTCCTAATGCTGATCATTGGATAGCAGCAAAGCGTGTGCTACGATATGTGCGTGGCACTTCTGATTATGGACTCCTATACACTCGCAGTTCCGATCCTATACTTAGTGGTTACACAGATTCTGACTGGGCCGGTTTGGTTGATGATCGTAAATCTACAGCTGGGTATGTGTTTAGTCTAGGATCTGGTGCTGTCACCTGGACTAGTAAGAAGTAGCAAGCCGTGGCTCTCTCCTCAACAGAAGCAGAGTATCGAGGAGCAGTTAAGGCATCCTGTGAGGCAGTTTGGCTTCGACGTATGCTTGCAGATATGCATGCTTCCCAGACAGGTCCTACTTCTTTGTTTTGTGATAATCAGGGAGTGCTCAAACTTGCCAAAAATCCTGTCTTTCATGAACGAACAAAACATGTGGAAACTCATTGCCACTACATTCGCCAGCTTGTTTAAGACGGATCCGTTCAGTTGAGATATGTTCCCACAACAGAGCAGCCTGCAGACATCTTCACCAAGCCTCTTGGTCCTGATAAGTTTGTAAAATTCAGGGTTCTCTTGGTGTTGTAAATAGATTGAGCATTAAGGGAGGGTATTAGAATAATACTATTTTAGTTTAATGCTCATTCTTTTTAGCTGTTGCTAATTTTATTCTTTTAGCAATTTCTTAGATGAAACTGATTCTTTACATAGAAACTTGATGTTTCTATATTTGTAAATACCTCTGTATTATTATTGAGTATTGTTGCTCAATCAATTAATCAATTCATTTGGAAATCCATATGCGTGTTTCGCACTGTTTTACATAAGATGTATATACATATTGACATGAGTACGACGACAATTATGAAGATCGAAACTAGTTATGTTTCCAATAGTTCTATCCCTTCTTAGCATAGCAATAAAATTAAAATGAAATGACAACCTAAGTCATCTGACATGGGACACGAAGGACACGCAGATTTGAGTGTCGGACACGGGCACGTTGACCCCCCAGAAAAGGACACGTTATCTATATATATATATATATATATATATATAAAATTAGATATTTATTACATAATTTCTCATTCATGATGCAAATTCATTGATTCAAACATAGATCTTCATCTAGATGTAAGTTTTACAAAGTAACATTATGCATACAAATACAATTGTGACATATTCATCAATGATCCAATAGGAGAAAGACAAGATATTGCAGTTTTCTCATTAAGTAATCAAAATCAAATTGTGTTACATAGGTATTAGCAATGCCAATGGAAAATAGATATAGAAAATACAAAACAACTGCAAGCCTCAAGGCAGTAGGTAGGTCATGAGTCATCAATCATCATCATCAAAATCAACATCACTGTCATCATCATGGTCACCAGTGCTCTCGTCTGCTGCATCGTCGTCCTCTATATCCAATGTCGTCTCTGCATTTGTTGGTGTGGAGGATGACCCCTCTACAATATCACCATTATCAAAAGTGACAGGCTGTAGCATTGGCTCATTAAGATCCAAGTTGGTCAATGCCAACTCAACACTGCTGGCCAAACCCATATCATCAGGAAAAACATCCCACATCTTTGTCTTTCCCTTCAAACACTCATCCCTCTGCTTGTAAATAAGGTGAAGGTTGGTGTGCACATACACCATTGTCTCGTCCCCAAACTGCTCAAGCCTGCTCTTCTTGATATTATACAAATTCCCATATGTGCTCCAATTCCTCTCGCAACAAGAGGATGAAGTCACCTGAGAGATGAGCCTCATTGCTAACTACTGTAGAGGAGGGCTTGTTGGCCCATGAGTTTCCCACCAAGAATAGGGCTTCTTTGCCTCCAAAATGTTGTCGCACTCTTTGCTATTCGCTCCCATACACCCACAAGAAACTCACAACAAGAGAAAAATACAAATGTGAAGTTGAAATGGGCCAAAGTAGCCCTTTATGGGCCGCGTGACACTCAAAAAGGCGGACATGTGTCTCAGAATCTGGACACAAGCGTGTCCCATTGGGACATGACCATGTCTCGATGGGACACGCTCGGACACGATCTAGAGGACACATGTCCCACTGAATCGTGTCCGATTCGATGGATTCGGGACACAAGGGGGCTGAGGAATGATTCTAGTTTCATAGTTCATGATGAATGTGAATGAAAGGAAAGATTAACTTAAGAAATCATAATAAGTAATTATCAGTTTAAAAGATCCTATGAAAAATCAAAAAAAGTTTTTTTCCCCATGGCTCAACGATTTTTGGATTGTTGTGTGACATTATCGTGATTTTTACGATAATTTCATGATATCATCACTGGTGAAAAGATTGCCAATTACTGACGATAATATCAATGAGTGGTAAATTTCTTCATATTGCAATAGTATTGCAATTTTGATTCCACTGGCATATATGTCTAGGAAGTTCCATTATTTCTATTAGGAATGGTTCACCTAATTTCAGACATATATTAACATAAATGCTATGTTGCATGGGTTCCTGAACCCGGGGGTGGGGTTCTCGAACCTGTCCCGGGTTCTCGTCCCCAAGTACTGGATTCGGGTTCGGGTGCTTCTGAGAAGAACCCGTAAGAATTGGGTTCTTCTATGAAGAACCGAGTTCTTCATTAAAAAAAATTGGGTTCTTTTATCTTGACGGGTACAGAGAACCCTGATGATGGGTACTTGGAATGTCAAAATCAGGTTCTTTTGGGTTCTTTGGGGTTCTTTTAGTTTTTATATTTTATTTTTTAATTAATTTAATGGGCTTCCCCTAATATTCTAGGTAGCTAGTTCTTCATCTTGCGAGAGGAATTGGAATACGTATGCCTTTATCCATTTAGTAAAGAGAAATATGTTGGGCTCAAAGAAGGCAGAGAACTTATTTTACGTTCATAGCACACTTCGTCTCATATCTCGAAAAGACCCTGGATACAAGGGTCGTTTCAAGGGATGGGACCAATACACAAACGATGCTATGTGTGTGGACGAAGAGATACAACTAGATGGCCTTATTGAGCTACCTCCAATTGCTATGGATGAGCAAGAGCTTCGGGATGAGAGTGATCCCTACTTGGAGAGCATACTAACTGAAGATCTGAGTGATGTTGATGACATCACTTGAGGAAGCCATTGTTCACTATTAGATATTTTTCTTTTAGTATTTTAAAATTTCTCAGTTCTTGTTTGGAGATGCCTTAAGACAAACTTTGAATGTAGTATGACAATGGACATATATCATGATTCTTATTAATATGTAAACTCCAATTTGCACTTGATATCAAACTAGAAATTTTGAAATTTCATTGCGAATGTTGAATGTTCAATGATGTGCATGTTTAAATATTTAAAGTTTAAATCATAAATACTTTAATTTTCTTGTTTAAAGTTGAAAAATATACAAATTCATATATATTAGAATTTATAATATATATATATATAAAATATATATATATACCCCCGACGAACCCACGCACCCTGTTTCGAAAAATGGCGTACCCATCCCGATCCCCGCACCCGTACCCGTCCCCGAACCCACGTTTCCTGGCAACATAGCATAAATGTCATTTATTACTTATGTCTTATATATCAGTTTGTGAGTTAAGAACATTACTATAATACATAACATTTATTACTCATTGATAAAATAAATATCACAATATCTGGCACCCCCTTCTAATGTTAAGTTTGCTTTTGATAACTCCTTGTTGAGAGTTTTGGTGAAGATGTCTGCCACATGTCTTCTAACATATATCTAGCCATCCCCATAATGGTATGATATTGCCTCTCTACCACTCCATTTTGTTGTGCAGTGTAGGGTGTGGTCTATTGCCTTTGAATTTTTTTTCGAGTACAAAAATCAAAAGAATCCTTGAATTTTTTTTTTGCTCCATTATCTAGTGTGAGAACTTTAATGCTCTTCCTGGATTGGTGTTTTGCCAAAGCTTTCAACTTCTTGAATAGTTAATACATTAAACAAATCAGATTTCAACTTCAGAAAATGCACCCGCATTTCCCTATAAAATGCATCTATAAACATTGAAAAATGCCTTGCACTGGAGAATGTTGCCATCTTCATAGGCCCACAACTGTCAGCATGGATCAATTGAAGAATTTACCTGTCCAAGATGGACCTTCTTCAAATGGAGCCCGGTCGCTTACCAGCCTGACATGCTTCACAAATTCCTTGCTGATTATGTCTCTCTGAAAGGCTATCAATCAAACATCCTTTAGCCAAATAAGGAGATCTCAAATTCAAATGCCCATACCTTTGATGCCAATGCTGGATGATTTCAATTAGGAGTACCCAGGATGGCAAAATCTTTGAAGGAAAATCTATTGGAGGGGAAGGGGGCATGCTATGTACATACCCGCACTATTATTTTCTTCATTATCTTTTTCTTTTCTTGTCTACCTTTTTTTCTTCTCTATCTGTTACTTTTAACGTGATATGTAAGAGCTACAGTAATTATTCCACATACATGTTGTTCTTTCTTCCTTCATCCGACTCTTTAAATAAGACATCATATATCTGACAGGGGTGGGCTGATTTATAGGAATTGATTTGAGGTTACTCCCCTTGAAATGGGATTGGAGGTTGTGCCATCGAAATTGTTAATAATACATCTGCTATTTTTGGTGCACTAGTCTTGGTTATTTCTTGATAGCAGCTACTAATTTATGTTTGTATCTAGATCATTATTTTGAATAAAATATCTCTACACAAAGCACCCTGGAAAAATGCACTAGCTCATATATCATGGCTATGATGCCAACTTTTTAGCTTTTTTGTTTCCCCCATTGTGACTGTCATGTTTATAGAGCATCTCATGGGCTTCGTGGTGGGTCCAGATGAATTCTGGCATATCCTATGTGGTCAGAGTGACAAAAATATAATTTGTCAATTGATATTTTAGTCATCATGTTGTTCTTCATCAGCAGCCTTACTGGCTTTTTGTTTGGTCATGATTCCCATTTCAGAATTCCCTCTTGATATGTTTAGTCCTGGAGAATGAAACTGATGTTTTGGAATTAGATCGAATGGTAACTCGAATTAATCTTCTTTACTCTCTTGGCAGTCACTGTCTGATGAAGACTTGGAAGCTTTGATTTCAGATGAAGTTTTTCAACCCCAAGTTATCTGGAAACTTGGTGACTTGCAGGTAAATACTGTGTTTAGTTTGTTACTTTTTAAAATTGATTGAAGACATTATGTTATAGCATTGAACTGTAGGTGGTATTATTGTCATTTTAAGGAACGTGTGACAAAATTTGTAATATTTTTGGGCATTCTGGAATTACAGGTGAGTTGTGGGACGTTGGGCCTTTCTACAGGGACAGTCAAACTAATAGGTCCAGATGGAGAAGAGCATGTTGCATGTGCTGTTGGAACTGGTCCAGTAGATGCTGCATACAAGGCCATTGACAGCATTGTTAAGGTATGCCAGTTGTTTTAACACCATAACAAGTTTATGCTTTGCTTTTTGTCTTATCTTGATCTTATTTTCTTTCCTGTGTTTTTTTCCCTTACTCAAAACGTAGTTTTGGATCAAATGTTGATGCCCTTATTGTATTTTCCAAGTTAGTTGCAGTTTACTTTTGTCGTTTTCCTATATAAGTCAGTTTGACTTGCCGTCCAAAAATCATTAATCTTCGGACATTTTATTTCTAGTTGATTCATTTTTTGACCCCAATCATACCTTTATGCAATTTGCAGGTTTTGAACAATGACCCTGGATTTTTGCATAGACCCTGGAAACAATGTTTAGTTTGCATTATAATGTGAAGACTAACAACCCAATTAACTGTAAATGCAACTTCTGGTTAAACCTTCATATATACATGTCATTTGTGTGTTTAGAGTCATGGCGTGGTAAATTAATGCCTTGATGTCAACTAATGTTTATTTTTATCTGTTAAGAGTATCCCTTCTTTTCTTTCCATTTCTTTTTGATTTAAGTTATAAAAATTATTGTTCACAAAACTATAATGTCACTGTACAACTAGCCAAATATATTGTCCAATGTGGTTGGATCTGTTATTGATCGATTTAGTGGTCTCGTCAAGGTTCTCACAAGGCACTAGTTGGTACCACACAGGACAAGTGCCCATGTCATGTTGGACCAGTGCCGAATGCTTGTAGCTATGGTGGAAGTAGAAGTTAATTGTTTAACTTTACTGATCTATAAATAAACACAGAAAGAGTGATAAATACCCTTTACCAAGTTTGGGATGTTTGCCTTCTTTTGTCCTTGGATAAGTGGCTGTACTTTGTTAATTTTGTTGCTATCCTGTAGCTTCAAATCTGTAGAAAACTGCAGAACACAACAAGCTAATTGCCATTTTAGGGGCCCCCACAAAGGTAGAGACACCTTAGATTGGTGGATCTATGGGTGAAATGGTTTGGACGGTAGGTATATGCAGATATTTTCAGCCCAAAACCTCAGATCTGCATTTTAAGGATGATAACTTACTTATTTATGCACATTTATATGATAAGTTTGTTGGATCTGCTAGAATAAATTGCAGATCTGCAAGATTACTCACAATACTGTCATGAAGTATGAGATATAAAATGCAAAAAGAGAAACAATAAATCAACTTGAGGTGTTGAATATATCTAATAGTCAAATGCTCAAGATCTACTAGCCATCAAGATGTAAACTTTTGCACAAGCTAGGACTTTATTATATTTTTGTATTTTTTAGTTTTTATATGATAGAAAAGTAAAGAGATTGAGATTTAAATATTTGGTTGTTGTAGTGAGGCTTACCTTTCCCTTGGTTACCTTTCATGTGTGGAATTGCAATCACAACCCCCACTAAATTAGGTTTTCTTTTGGACTAAAAATTTGCGATAGGAGTAAGGAGACTATCTCACCTAATGTAGCCTAGTATGTCAACACAAGCTCCCCAATTCCACCATGAAGATCTCCTCATTCACAGTTTTTCCAACCACTAAACCAATTGTAGCTCTAATAAGATCTCACCTTTGCTGAAGATATTCCCTAAAATGGTTTGTTTGGCAATTGGATTTAGATACCTTTGGCACTAGCAAAGGGTGAGGTGAAGTCTTGGGCCTAAATTTCCCCTTCCACATGACGTATAGTGCCTTAATGTATTGGGCTAGTAGCTTTGTGGTAACTGTTACCCACCACCAGTGGGTGACCCCTATAGCTGGCAGCCAACAACCACTAGATAGCTTGATGTGGCACCATTCTCCACCACCTGAGCTAACCATTATGTGCTGTCGCCCGTCTGTCATGATTGTATGTTTGAAGGCCGGCCTTCCAACCCCGAAGGTATGGCTTATCATTATGTAATTGGGTGTTTATGCTTGCTTTCTTTGGACATATTTGGACATGGATTAGTGGGGGGACTCAACGGAAAGAATGGGCTTGGATTGTACTGTTGTTCTCTTGTCCCAACTTGGTGGTTAATCTTGTATCCTAGTCTCGTGGGATCTCCTCGATTGACCACTAGCTTTAGGAGTGACACTACATGGGAAACCCTAATTTTTGTTGCATGGTCTGACTTGCCGACATCATATATCTCACTCCCTTTCACTCATTATAACCCCTTTTCACACTTTTCCCATCCAGGTCAACATTTGTCAATTGGGTCCACAAGGACTTAGCCTCCCCCTCTTGTCCAGACTTTGGGTTGGGCCTGGAACGATGCCCTGGAGGTTGGTGCAGCTAAAAGAAAGTTAAAAGAATAATTTGTTCACTTACAACAGGAAACGTACCACAAAATGCAAAAGATGGCCAGGACATAAGAATTTAGCACGTGGGAAAAATTCAAACATGAGCTCTACCGTTATCATTATGGCCACCACGCTGGTTCCTAGGGCCCCTATGTGTGCCCCCTGCATCAGTAAAGAACCCATGATTGTCCCAACCCTTGGTGGGCAATTAACTGCCCAACCTTAAGGGGGTAATCACTGCGTTATCATACACATCATGCTCTCATTCCTTGGAGCCCCGAGCAGTGAAAAGAAAGAAAAATCATTGAAAGGCAAAAAAGGCATATGAAGAAGGGTGGAAAAACAAAGGCCAGGGTAACTCATGTACCATGATTACTCCCTCCTACATCTATACACCCAATGTGCGCGCTTCCCTCATTACAACTACGCTTGTACTAGGCACGTGGCTTGGAGTCTTCCCTATTGCCCCACTCCGTTCCACCATCATTTCACATGACACCTGCCATTTGATGGATGTACCATTGTTAATTTTAGTTAACAATGGTATGTTCTATGCTTAGCACAATTTACTTCAATGTTCCTTAGTAGCCCAATAACAATTAACAATTTCCAATGACAATCACAATAATCACATTGCTAGTAAAAGCAGATAGAACATGAAACAAAATGCAGAAGACAAGCCAAGATAAGAGGACACCAGATTTGGCAGATGCCAGGGAAAAATCTAAATGTGGGGAAAACCCTTTGATCAATTCTTCTTATTAAATCAAAAGTTTAGCAGAGAGAGACAGAGTACAAAAGTCAAATTGACTTGCCCAATACAAAGTCAAAACAACCCTATAAATTTCTGCAGTCAATTGTAGTCAAACTTCAGCCCTAACCAAAAAGTCAATGCTAGTCAAAACAACAAGAAATTGTCGTCAAAGCAACTCAATCTTCCTTAGTCAAGTTGAACTGATCAGGAGGATGAATTTAACCCAAAACAGCTTGGTCAAACTTAGTCAAAGGAGAGAGAAAACTGTTGTATTTTTTTGCGGTCAAACAACCATCAACCTTGAATTCAACGGAGGTCAAACAACCCAGAATTTCTCGGTTTTTTTGCTCAGAAAAAACACAGTGAAACTCCATTAGCAAGTCCTTTGTCAATGGTGGTCATATCTGTCATAGAACTCTAAAATTTCGGCCTATAATTCTACTCAGAAACTTGTCCTCCTTGCCACATGTGTGAGAGAGAGGCTGTCCAATGTTGTGTGAACCAATAAGAGGAAGAGAGAGAAGAATGTGTGAGCGTTGAATGTGCCAAATGAGGTGTGAGGTCTCTTGTATTTATACAATTTATTGTGGGTGAAGATACACATCCTTGGGCTTCTTGAGCCTACATGATGATGAAGCCGACCTGAACAATTTGCACGTGTAGGCATAAATTCAAAATCATACTCTGGCCTGTCCGAATGCGCTGTCCCAAGGTGGAATTTGGCCCTAGTTGCCAATTTAACACTCCCTCTCAACTAGGGAGAATTCCACCTGCCAATCCATTTGTCGTCATCATGTGCCATCTCTGTCATCTCATCTTTGCTCTGTTGAACCATGAAGTAATAATGAAGAAGAATCGATCGAGAGTGAGTCACAAGACCTTACCACCCTACATTGACAAAAGTCAGTCCAGAGTTAGAACCTCAAATGATCATAGATCAAGTTGTTGAACACCATGCATCCTAGACATAAGGAGTACGATAGTACACAATGCGTCCATCAGTAGTGTTATGGTCCCTATCGACGTTTCCCAACTCATTTTCCAGATGAGAGGTACTTCCCATGAGTCCCAGACTACTTGGGTAGGATGTATTTACATTTGGATTTAGGGTTGATGGTCTTTATCAAGTTGGAGGAAGTCCTTTGGGAGCAATATCTTGTGACACTTCTCTTCAATCTGAATTGTGGCGCTAGAGATTTTCCCACCTTCATTACAAAGCCTTACCTGAGGTAAGGGAGATGGGCACATGTATGCTTGATTTCAACGTGAATCATGAAGGTATTTGTCAAGGTTGTGCAGCTGGGAAACTTACAAGGGGACCATTCCCCTCAAACGGAAATCAAACTTCTGATAATGTTCAACTGGTCCATTCTGACCTATCTAGTATGTTGCCCGTAACATCATCCGGAGGATACTTATATTATGCTATCTTTGTTGTTGACTTCTCTCGCAAAACATGGATCTATTTCTTGAATAAGGATGAAGTATTCAAATGGTTTCGTGCATTCAAAGCCTTGGTGGAGAATCAAACAGGGAAGAACATCAAAATATTGAGGACTAACAATGGGACCGAATATGAATCAAATGAATTCAATGACTATTGTAGAGAGGCTGGCATTAAGAGGGAGACTATTGTTGCATACACCGCTGATCAAAATGGAGTTGCTGAAAGAAAGAATCGAACGATTATGGTGTTGGACACAGATTGTCATTGATGTCAATATGGCAATATTCGAGGAGCAGACAGAGCCAAGAGGAGAAGAACAAAGGCATGAGGAACAAAGTACAGGAGCAAACAGAGAAAATAGAGGACGCAGACAGCCATCGGAGCACACAGAGGCATCGGAGGAGCCAAGAGGAGCAAACAGAGGCATTGGAGGAGCGAAGAGGCAGCAAACAGAGCTATCAGAGCTACAGAGGAAACAGACTGCACTATCAGGAGCTATTGGAGGAGCAATGGGTGCACTTATATTATCGGGAGCTATCGGGCCCGTAAAACCCATGAATGCATGATTTTACACTATCGGCGAACAGAAAGACCATATACATAGGCTTAACACTATTGGAGGCGGAAGACTTGGCTCTAGGGCAAATACACTATCGGAGGTGGATTGCAGACTTGAAATCGTATACACGGGAGCGATGAGTCATATCGGGTCTGGCACCTCATATCGCATTGACGCATCAGGATTATGTATTGCAAGTGGTTAAGGCCCTGCCACACTAAAACCTTCGATTGCGATAAAGTATGTGGACTCGCATATCGCATGTGTTGCATATCGCAAGCCGTAAAGCCTTGCCACATTAGGAGCGGCGACTACGATAAGGCTGTGGACCCGACGAGCATATTAACTACAGTTTAATAATGTATCGCATCCGCCCATTGCAATGATACACAAAGGGCTGTCTTACTACAAGCGTCGATTGCGATTTCACTGTGGACCTGATATAGTATAGATGTGGGTGTAATATTTCTTGAAGTTTGCCCTTTAGCCTTTTTGCTTGTTTTTGCTCACATTTCCTGTGTAATTGAATATTTGGCCTGCGCGAGGTTTGGAGGCAGAAATGCAATGTAATAATGCTCTCAATAGTTCAGGAGGCTGAATCAAGCCGATTGCGATCGAGACATGGCTGTCCGTTAAACAATGCTGTCCCTGTGTATGCTTGCTATCATGAGAAAACAGGAGCGCTGTTACTGTTTTTTGAATATGTGTCCTCTGCATATGACTCGGTCCTCGTCATTGAATCAACGTGTCCTGTGAGCACAAATAGACAGAGGAAACCGAAAGCTGAAGCCGAAAGATCAAGTGAGGCAGAGGAATCTACAGTGATGGAGGAGGAAGCCAAAGAGGCAGTGGAAAGTGGAAACAATCAGTCAGAGGTGTATGAAACACATAAAAACAGAAAAACAAGGGGAAGTACTATTGTTGAATGCATCATCTGTAAGAGAGGAAGCAGAAGAACAGGCAAGAGGGAGGAGAGACCAGAGAAGCAGGAGAACTGGAGAAAAGTAGAAGCTTAGCAGGGTTGGGTGCAGAAAACTGCAGCAAAACAGGTGATACCAGGTTTGGGTTGGAGCCTCTAAACTAAACAGGTTGAAGTCCTTGGGAGTTGGTGCTCCTAAGTGCAGAACTATTACAAGACAGAGTTGGTGCTTTGGAGGTTGGAGCCTCACTGAAGTCCAAGTTGGAGCTTGGCAACTAATTGCAACCATTTATATATGTATTGTATTTATTTAAGTGGACTGTTTTTTGTGTTAATAAAAGCATTAATTCAAACTATCTATTTTTGTGGTTCATATATATATATATGTGCTTTTGGTAACAACATGAACAACAAAAAAAAGAAATACTGATTCACCCCCCCTTAGTATTTTCAACACATGGAAGCCACTCATGCCATGCTTCATGATCTAGGTCTATCGAAGTTCTTATGGAGAGAAGCTGCAAATATTGCCGTATATGTTCAAAATAGGTGTCCGCATAAAGCATTGAATTTCAAGACACCCGAAGAAGTTTTCACTAGTAAGAAACTTGATGTTTCTCCTTGGAAGTCCTGTGTATTTTCATGTGCCTAAAGAGAAGAGAAACAAGTTGGGAGCATGCGGGAAGAAAGGAACATTTGTAGGCTACAGTGAAAATTCAAAGGCCTATAGAATCTATGTACTTGGTCAATAAAATGATGATCTTCCCATTCCAGGAAAATAAAATGATGATCCTACAAGAAAGTAGGAGGGAGCTCCCTCCGATTAGCCTATATGCCTGATGTTGAAGGTTCGATGGATCCCAATGATCCACATCCTAGTGACCCCTCTACCTCAAGGAAAAAAACCATTGTGGCTCAAAGACACCCTCGAAGATGCTGAAAAGCATATTGCTCCAAGAGGAACATTTCGTGAAAGTAAGAAGCCCACCAGGTATCAAGGATACCTTGTTGCTATGAGTACCATTGTTCAATCTGAGCCTTGTACATTCAAAGAAGTCGTGAAACACCAAGTATGGAAGGATGCGATGAATGAGGAGTACGAATCCATCATGAAGAATGGTGCCTGGGATGTGGTTCCTAGACCCGAGGAGAAGTCTATGGTCACATCTCAATGGCTTTACAAAATCAAACATGGAGCTAATGGGAGTGCCGAAAAATACAAGGCTAGGTTTGTTGCTCAAGGCTTCTCTCAAAAGGAAGGGGTGGACTATGATGAGATATTTGCACCAGTTGCACGATATACCACAATTTGTTTGATTAATAGCTCTTACTGCCTCTCAAGGATGGAGCCTACACCATATGGACATTAAGACTGCTTTCTTGCATGACTTACTTAACGAGGAAGTCTACGTAGAACAACATGAGGGGTTTGAAGTACATGATTGAAGGACACATATGCAGATTGAAGAAATCCCTCCATGGATTGAAGAAAGCACCTAGGGCTTGGTATGAGAGGATTGATATCGATCCTATGAAGCTGGGATTTACAAGGAGCGATGCTGACCCTAACCTATATTTCAAGGTTGAAAATGACAGGGCTCTCATTCTGGTCCTTTATGTGGATGATCTCTTTCTGACAGCTGCAAACCCTCTTATTTGTCAATGCAAGAGGGTGTTGGCTTCCGAGTTCGAGGTGAAAGACCTAGGACCGATGCACTACTTCCTAGGCCTGGAGGTCTGGAAAAAGCTAGGTGAGATTTTCCTTTCTCAAGGAAAATACATTGCGAAGCTGCTCGAGAGATGTGGGATAGTGGATTGCAAGTCCGTAGCTACTCCGATGGGACTCAACTTTTAGTGGCTATGTGGAAGCATTGCTGTGCTCGAATTGGCAAATCCTTCTGAATATAGACAACTTGTGGGGGCCTAGATGTCATTGGTAAACTCTCGTCTTGACGTATGCTTTACTGTGAACACAATGAGTCAATTTATGGTTGAGCCTCATCGCATACATTGGGTTGCTGCTAAGAATCTCTTGAGATATCTTCGGGGCATAATCTATTATGGACTAAGATACACTGTCGGGAATTTGAGGCTCAATGGATATACAAATGCTAACTAGGCTGGCAGTGTGATGGATCGTAAGAGCACGTCTGGATGTTGCTTCTTATTAGGGTCTTCTTCAATTTCTTGGATGAGTGAAGCAAAAATCGGTTGCACTAAACACCTCCGAGGACGAATACATTGCAGCTAGTATGGCATGTTGTGAAGCTCTTTGGTTGAGGAAGCTCTTTAGTGAGCTATTTGAGCACGTGTTGGATACCACCGTGATCTTCTGTGACAACCAGAGTGGGATTCATCTTTCAAAGAATCCCGTGTTCGACCACTGCTCCAAGCACATTGATATCAGGTACCACTTTATCCGGGATATGGTACAACGAGGAGCAATAAGGCTCCAACACATCAGGACTGATGAGCAGGTCGCAAATATCCTCACGAAGCCTTTGGGGAAGGTCAAATTTTTAGCCTTTCGAGAGAGACTTGGAGTCGTGGAAAGACCCTCCGATGAGGGTCTCACTCGAGTTAGACATTGAGCTTTGGGAGGTCTTGTGGGCTTGGGGTACTTATTGGAGTTATGAACGACCATCAAGTGAGTGGTTCACCTTCCCCTAGGTGGTGCGCTGCGTGTAGGGTGAGTGGTCACAGTTCTAGCAGGCATGAGTCAAGGTTCTGCCACATGGTTCCGGATCGTGGTCAAGGTTCTGACCGCCATATGGACCAATGAAATCGTGACAAGTGGTAGTGTGTGATTTGGGCATATGGTCCAACGACAAGGTAACACATGGCCTTATGGGAGGGCGACACGTGGCCTCGTAGGTGTGGTTAATTTTTTTTATCATACCGACTAAACTTGGAGGGATACAATCCCCTGACTTGTCGCTGACGAGCTCCATGCCTCACCATTACACCATGTAGATGATTCTTGTTATATAACGTCCGCCTCATATATTTAAGGAGATAAGGTATCTGAATGGCATAAAAAAGGTGGAGCCCGTCATTATTGGCGGCACCGCCATACCCGTCAACCGTTATGTGCTTCGCCAACATTACCCATATGTCCGCCGATACATAAACATTAATGTTAGGGTGTTGTGCCAGTTCCTCTGGTTGTTAGTGATTGACTTGTGAATTATGCAGACAAGGTTTTTATTTGAAGACTCTGCAACTCCGTTTCCCTCGGGGTGATAGTTTGCTACATACTTTATGTGGATTGATATATCAATAGCAAACTTAGTCAGTTTCAGAGATGAAAAGTAAGAAGCATTATAAAAAATGAGAGCGTTAGGGATGCCATACCTGTTAATAATGAATTTCTCAATGAATGATATTACCTCATCTTCGTTCACCTTCTGAAGCGGGATGGCTTCGGTCCATCTGGTGAAGTAATCAGTGGTTGTGAGTATATACTTATGCTGCTGTGAAGAGCTTGGAGTGATCTCGCCTATGACGTATAGGCCCCATTGTTTGAACGGTTGATAAATCATAAAATGCCTGAGGGGAACAACATGCTTTCTTTCTTGTCTTGCGGCGGTTTGGCACACCTTGCACTTGCGCACGTAGGCATGTGAGTCTCTGAACATTGTGGGCCAATAATATCCGACTCTTAATATTTTGTGAGCAGTGGTCTCTCCGCCATAGTGACCTCCCGCTGGGCCGTCGTGTATTTCTTTCAATACATGGTTGGCATCATCCTTCTCCAAACACCTCATCCAGATTCCATCATGATTTTTTTGTATAAGACACTGTTGGCCAAATGATACAGATTGGATTTCAATCTGATTGCTTTCCTCTGTGATGCATTCATGTGTTCAGGACGTGATCCCTACACTAGATAGAAGCGTATGTCGTGGTACCATGACTCAGGGTCCAAAAAGGCCTCCGATGCTTATCGCTCATACATTGGCGCTTCGTTACTCCATAAGGGCTCCTCCGTGAGTTCCATTTGTGGATATTGCATGCTCAGTGTTCTTGATTCTTCGGATGCCCCTTTTTTGTCCGCCAAGGCTTCTGACGCTAGCCTGCAAAGCCCCTGCCCTCGAATTATTTGTGCCGACTATCTCCAGGTTGAGCTCTTGAAGGGCGATTATCCAATTCCCTCTTCGTTCACCCATTTCTTTGTACACAAAGAGGGCTTTTACAACAGGATGGGGAACGATGACTTTGGTCTTGGCCTTTAGTAAATAAGGGCGGAAGTGTTTTACGGCCTTGAAAACTGCATAGCCCTGTTTCGCCACATTTGGGTAGTTTAGTTCCGCTCCTTGGAGATTTGAACTCATGTAGGAAATGGGGACTTCGTTGCCTTTGTTGTTTCTCTGAGTGAGTATTGCGGCATATGAAACATCAGAGGCAAAAGTGTATAAGAAAAATTCTTTGCCGAAATTTGGGCTGACCAATGCAAGAGCTTCAACAATGGCTTCCTTGATTCGCTGAAACGCTTCCTTGGCTTCAATGCTCCATTTATACACAACATCTTTCTTCATCATCAACTGCAAGGGGCGTACTACTTCTGCAAAGCCTGAGACAAATTTTCTAACGAAATTAATCCTCCCGAAGAAAGATTGCATGGCTTTTTTATTGATAGGGGGTTGTATTCTCATGATGGTCTCTATTCTTTCAAGATCAATAACAATCCCTTCTCTAGAGAGGATATGACCTAGCAATTTCCCCTCGGTGACTGCAAAGATGCTCTTCTTGGGATTCAATGAAATTCCATACCTTTGACATCTTTCTAAAATTTGTCTCAGGTGATAAATATGATCCCTTCTGTGATATGAATACACAATGCTGTCATCCATGTAAACCACTACTGATCTGTTCATCAACCCTCAGACCCGGCATATATATAAAGCATGGTTAATAGTGCTGTCAGGTCCGATGCCTTATGTTATGAGTTATATGCCAAGGTTGAGTGCAATAAGCGAAAAGGGATGATTTGTGCATGGTTTCGAGGTATTTCTATTATAAGGAGTCATAATGGGAATAAAGATGCGATGGGAGGTTTTGAGGGGTTAAACAAATCTCGATGAGCATATGAATGATGGGCTCAAATGAGGTTATATGTGAGGGATTTGTTAAGGGGCTTTGATCATTTGTTAGTGGAAGATTTGGCTCTTCATAGAGTTAAAATCACTGGGATGAAACAGATCATTCAGAGAGATGAAAAATCAGACTTCTTGGGGACCCATTCAAAATTGCCACCAGGGCAAGTTTTAATAGGGTGGTGGTTGTGGCCACAACAAATGGCGAACCGCTGGGCGAACCAATTATCTTTGTTTCCAAATGAACTTTGGATCAATAACACATCAGGGTATTAAGATAAACTTTGAAATGCAGATTGTACAAGTGGACAAACATGGGTTCCACTTCAACATTAATTGCTTCAGGTGGGATAAAGACAAATAACTTCTACTGACTAATAGAGTTTTGACAGACATTCTCCAATGGTAGTATTATGGGATTTATTGACCTTCCTTTACCTGTTTCCAACTTTCAAAATCCTTTTAGGGCCATCACTAGTCTGCCAATCCCTGTTTTAGGTGTGCACCTCAACTCTTTATGTAGATATGTTTATCTGCACTTTGTATAAGAATTTCAGTGCTACATTTTCGTATGATTGAATGGGGCGCAGTGATGGATCATGCCATATTTTTAAACCGCTTAAGCAAGGTTGGGCTTGCTGTGTCAACCAGTACTTTGAGCCCAACAACAATCCTTACTCTAACCGGCTTCCCAAACAGCCTGTCCTTCCAGATTGGTACAAGGAATTGACATTTCATTTTCTTTTGAATAAATCCTTCTAGTTTCAGGCACAAGGATTAGAGCACAATTAGATTTGCCACAGGGTATATGAGAGTGAGGTTAGCTCATGAAAGGAGGTTTACTAGTAGATAACAGGTATTGGACAATTTAGTGTGGCGTATGGGACCACTGGAGAATGACTGTAAACCTTATAAGCAAGTATATGCTAGGTCTAAATGGGATTTACTTAAGATGCAGTGTTACTCCATGCCAGTCCAGCTGTAGTTACACATTTTTTGTTTTATAAGGATGCCCCTACATGGTCCAGATATCTAAGTTATCAACAGATCTCACATAGTTCCCAACAGATGCCATTAAGGGGTTTTTGTTCGCATTCCACTGCTGATTTTCAAGTGCTCATGGGCTGATAGAAAGTTTGTTTGATTTGCAGGGAAATGATGGATTCAGGAACAACAGAATCATCAACAGGTTAATGAGGAAGGGAAAGGCCGAAAGTGGTGAATGAAGGCAAATATGAAAGGTAGAACGAGACTGGAGGACCAAAATCAGCTGGCTGGAAAGGACTGTGATTCAAAACAACAGGAAAATAGACTTTGCAGAAAAGAAAAAGAAAAGACAGAAATATAACTAAACTAACAACAAAATGAAATGAACTCTAACCTACTTAGGAGGTAACCACCATGCGGTGGCTACTGGAAGTATCTCTTCAGATGCTGGCCATTAACAGGGAGCTTTTCAGTCTCTCCCTGTAACGTTTTCAACCTGTATGTCCCTTGACCAATTTTTTCAACAACTTGGAATGGGCCCAGCAATAGGTGTTGGAATTTTGTGTGTTTACCCTTTGGCTCACTCAACTTGTACCATTTCAGGACTAGCTCGCCTACTTGGAAATGTTTATCTCTTGCTAGATGATGATCAAACCATTTTTTTACAATCATTTGGTGATTTTTGAATTTAATTTTGGCTCTATCCGTTAATTCCTCCAGCCTCAGCAGCTGGTTGATCCTTTCTTGAAGCAAGGCTGAAGGGGTTCCTTTTGAAGCTTGGGAGAGCTATAAGGAGGGAAGGGTAACGTTTGGGGGCAAGATGGCTTCCTGTCCATAGACGAGGAAGTATGGGGAGTTTCCTAACGCCACTTTAGGGGTGACCCTATCGTCCCAAGGGGCATTTGTTAGGGCGTTGTGCCAGTTCCTCTGGTTGTCAGCGACTGTCTTGCAGATTATGCGGACAAGGTTTTTATTTGAAGACTCTACAACTTCGTTTCCCTGGGGGTAATAGTTTGTTGCATACTTTATGTGGATTGATTTATCAATAGCAAACTCAGTCAGTTTCAGAGATGAAAAGTAAGAAGCGCTATAAAGAATGAGAGTGTCAGGGATGCCATACCTTTTGATAATGAATATCTCTATGAATGATATTACCCCATCTTCATTCACCTTTCGAAGTGGGATGGCTTTGGTCCATCTGGTGAAGTAATCAGTTGCTGTGAGTATATACTTATGCTATTGTGAAGAGTTTGGAGTGATCTCACCTATGACATCTAGGCCCCATTGCTGGAACGGTCGATAAATCATAACAGGCCTGAGGGGAACAACAGGCTTTCTTTCTCATCTTGCGGCGGTTTTGCACACCTTGCACTTGCGCGTGTAGGCATGCGAGTCTTTGAACACTGTGGGCCAATAATATCTGGCTCTTAATATTTTGTGAGCAGTGGTCTCTCCGCATAATGACCACCTGCTGGGCCGTCGTGCATTTCTTTCAATACATGGTTGGCATCATCCTTCTCCAAACACCTCATCCAGATTCCATCATGATTTTTTCTATATAAGACGCTGTTGGCCAAATGATACAGATTGGATTTCAATCTGAGTGCTCTCCTTTGTGATGCATCCATGTGTTCAGGACACGATCCCTGCACTAGATAGACTCGTATGTTGTGGTACCATGACTCAGGGTCCAAAAAGGCTTCCGATGCTTCTCGCTCATACATCAGCGCTTCGTTACTCCATAAGGGCTCCTCCCTGAGTTCCATTTGTGGATATTGCATGCTCAACGTTCTTGGTTCTTCAGATGCCCCTTTTTTGTCTGCCAAGGCTTCTGCCGCTAGCCTGCAAAGTCCCTGCCCTCGAAGTATCTGTGCTGACTTTATCTCCAGGTCGAACTCTTGAAGGGTGGTTATCCAATTCCCTCTTCGTTCACCCACTTCTTTCTGCATGAAGAGGGCTTTTACAGCAGGATGGGGAACGATGACTTTGGTCTTGGCCTTTAGTAAATAAGGGCAGAAATGTTTTACGGCCTTGAAAACTGCATAGCCCTGTTTCTCCACGTTTGGGTAGTTCAGTTCCGCTCCTTGGAGATTTGAACTCATGTAGGAAATGGGGACTTCGTTGCCTTTGTTGTTTCTCTGAGTGAGTATTGCGGCATATGAAACATTTGAGGCAAAAGTGTATAAGAAGAATGCTTTGTCGAAATCTGGGCTGACCAATGCAGGAGCTTCAGTGATGGCTTCCTTGATTTGCTGAAATGCTTCCTTGGCTTCATTGCTCCATTTATACACAACATCTTTCTTCATCATCAGTTGCAAGGGGCGTACTATTTCTGCGAAGTCTGAGACAAATTTTCTAATGAAATTAATCCTCCCGAAGAAAGATTGAATGGCTTTCTTATTGGCAGGGGGTTGTATTCTCATGATAGTATCTATTCTTTCAGGACCAATAACAATCCCTTCTTTCGAGAGGATATGACCCAGTAGTTTCCCCTCTGTGACTGCAAAGATGCTCTTGTTGAGATTCAATGAAATTCCATACCTTCGGCATCTTTTCTAAAATCTGTCTTAGGTAATAAATATGATCCCTTTTGTGATATGAATACACAATGATGTCATCCATGTCAACCACTACTGATCTGTTCATCAACCCCCGGAAAGCTATGTTCATAGCTCTCTGGAATGTGGCCCCATTTGGTATTGAAGGTTGTCTTGAGATGATCCCCATGAGATATCAGTACTTGATTATATCCTGAAAACCCATCTAATAGGGACACCATTTTAGACCCAGAAATGCACTGAAGGATGTGTTCCATAGAAGGGAACATATAGTTATCCTTTTGAGATGCTTTGTTCAAGTTTCTGAAATCAATACATAGCTTGATGTTTCCATTTTTCTTTGTCACTGGCACGAGATTGGCTACCCAGCGGGTGTGTCTGGTGGGGGAGATGATTTTAGCATCCAACATCTTGTTTAGTTCTTTCTTCACCAATGGTTCTAGGCTTGAATGCATCTTTCGCAGCTTTTGTTGGTAGGGCTTGGCCTCCTTTTCCAAAGGGATCACATGGTGCATAACACTGGTATCAAAGGTCTTTAGGTCTTCATATGCCAATGGAAAGACATCCTTGTATTCTTTAAATAGCTTGACGAATGCGGCTTTTTCTTGCGGAGAGCACCCAAGGCCCAGATTGAGATTTTTTGGGTCTTCTTTGGTCCCAAGGTTGACCGTTTCATACTTCATGGACAAGCTATGCATTTTGCAGTTAGTCGGTTTCTTGAATTTATCATGCAAGTCATACAAGTGCTCCATCTTAACAACTGATTTTGGAATCACATTGGGCTGATCCTTTTCCTCATCTTCCCTCTCATTCATAAGCTTGTCATGCTCCTTTTTGTCAATGACTGCACTCTTGAATGTCTTCTTGCAATGCAAGAACTCAAGGATTTGCTCATCATCTTCGAACTCCTGCCAATTTGAGATGTTATCAGGCACGGATGGTTTGAAAATCAATTCAACAAAACATTTATTTTTCTTCAATCTAAAATTAGGCAAAAGTTTAGCAACCATATTAGCCACCTGATCAACATCTTGGTTTTGCCCTCGAGGTATGTATGTGATATTAAAAGAATCAAAACTGTTAATTAAGTCCCATCCCTCATGCTGGTACCTTACCAGGTGTGTTGAATTGCAGTGTATCCCGTTCCTTACCTGATCTATGATTATTTGTGAGTCACGAAAAACTTTAAGATTTTTTACATTCATATCAATGGCTTTCTTCAGGCCTTGCAGCAGGCCTTCATATTCTACTGTGTTGTTGGTGCATGCAAACTCCAACCGACTGGCCATCAAATGTTGGTTCCCTTGCGGGTCAATGAGAACACTTCCAACACCTACACCTTCAAGGCAGTTAGAGCCATCGAAATAGAGTGTCCAGAATATAGCATCTAATGTTACATCAATGGAACTACTATCTAAGAAATTAGTCCTATCATCTGCTATAGTACATGATAGTTCATGTACTATAGGGATTTCTATTGTTATAGTCTCCTCCACTACTACTAGTACTCCCTTTGTGATTCCTTTTCATATCAATGATTGTGTTTGTTAGTTTCTTAATGATCTGATGCAAACCTTCCACATCTGTGGTATCGTTGTCTTTGGTTTCAACTTTCAACCCCTTTATTATCACTCGCACTATTCTTCTTGGATGCTTGAGAGGCTTTCGTTTCTCCAGTTGTAGGGTGGCATGCTGTGAGACTGAGCATTTCATTCTCTACTTTTACTGCTTCATCGATAGCACCTTGTAAGGTTTGCACGTTACTCCTTTTGACCCACATCGCAGTAGGGACAGGGAGAGCAGTGATGTAGAATTCCGTGAGCACCTCTTTTGTAGGTCTTGCAGTGGCCGAGATTCTTTTGAATAAGGTGTTGAATCAGATATTAAAATCCTTAAACCTTTTCTTTGGTTTCCATTTTCAAACGGGATAGTTCCAGGACTAAGGCAACAGTGGTTTGTCATTGCCATACTTGTTTAAAAAGGCCTGTTGAATGGCAGCCCACGAGGTAATCAATGTGGTTCTCAAGCTAAAGTACCATGTGGAAGCTGCACTAGTCAGGTTAAAAGGAAATAGGCGACAGACTATATCTTCATCAGCTACCCCCAACATGCACACGACCAGGAAAAACAAATTGATATGGTTTTCAGTGGTGTCTCCCTGCTCAAGGTCGAATTTAGGTAGTACCCTTTCTGCATTCTTGGGTAAGGGATGCTGCTGCCCAGGTATGGCCACGACATCCTGGGCGAGCCAGGGATGCAGTGCCCCCCGAGGAGGTGGGGGTTGGTTTCCACCTGGTTGAGGAATATTAGCCATATCGAGGATAGGGATGTTTTGGTTGAAGGCTTCTTCATTAGGATTTCCCAAATCAGGCCAGGGATTGCTTTCAGAAGCGGACTCCTTAGGAATTTCTTCTCAAGGAGAGTTGATTCTCTGTAAATAATCAAGCACAATATCTTCAAAAGAAGGGGCTGCAAATGTCTCTTTGTTTATGTGATAACCCTTGGCTTTGTTTTGGCTATCGGAGGTAATGATTGAAAGATAGGGAGCTGTGATAGGGAATGAGTGTAAGTCCGAGTGAGTCTTTTGACTGGTTGTTCCTGAGTGACAGGATACTCCCATAGTGTCTCTTCTTCGAAATGAGGCTTTTCTGAATGAGAAGAGGGGTCTTTTCGACGTTCACGATTCATGTTTTAATCTTCTTGAATCCATGGGTGGCACTTATAGATGAAATCTTGAAAAGCTGTGGACGACGGTTTAGGCCCTCCTTCTAGCACCAATTTGTTGACATGGCAAATATTTGCTATACCAACAAGGGGAACTAACCTGATCACTGGCCCCAATTAGGTCTGCTTTCGTTTGGAATGGCTAGTTCCAATGGGTTTTAAGGGACCCCATGAACTGTAATAGGTGTTGAAGGGTTGCTTCTGAGAAGAAGACTTCAATTAAATCAACAAGATAAAACAACTAACCACTATGTATTAAATCCTATCTACACTACTAACTACTCTAATCTAGTCCTAGCTATCCTAATCTATCCCGCAGGAGCAAAATAAAAGAGATTAAACACCATAAATGAATTCCAAGTCCAAAAGAATCAATTACTGAGTTCATAGGTGAACAAGGCTATATTAGAGTGTGATTGCATTTAGATTACTCGTACAGGAATACACATTCCTTTCGATACAAATAAACTAGCAACTGGTGTTTAATACGGTTTTGAATCAGAGATAGCTCATAAGTTAACCATGTAATTGAATCATATTCAAATAAACAAGACTAATCATGAACAATATGCTATCAATATGCATAAACACAAATCACATTTATATTCATGCCAGTAGCAACACCCCGCTTCAAAACACCTTAAAGCAAAAGGAAAACACAACAGAAACTAAAGGCTCCTCCTTCGACCAAATAGTCCTCCTTATTCACAAATCATCCAAACTCTTCTTATCCAAACAAAAAAGCCCCTTTTCATCTTCGGGGGTAATACTTATGCAAAAGCCTTGACTCTCGGTCTTCCCTGCCTCCTCATCTGCCCCCACTGTTTTTGATATACAAGCCAAGTAGACAGAGATAGGATTGTCAGCGAAACCACTGACACGTAGAAAGCATATCCGCTGGAGCGCTTCCTTTCCCGAGGAAGTGAACAGATGTTGATAAAAGGGGTGACTGTGTGTCGCCTTTCCATGATGGAAAATCGGGACAACTTTGTTTTCAGACTGTATAGGCAACGCGTGGGATTCTGACCTGAAATGCCTAAGGCCAGACCTTCAAACACAACGCTTCTGCATACATGACTCGTCGAGTCCACTCCTGCGTCCTTTACTTCTCGCTGCAGAGATAGCTATGATTAGCTTCATGATTGTGAACAATATAATAGAAATGTTCAACAAAACATAATGCAACCTTCATTAACTTTTATAAAACTACAGGAACAAGTGTGAAAAGGATTTACGCATAAAACACAGACAACACACAATTTCCTGCTCAATCCATAGGCTTGGCACAGTTTTAGAGGGCTTCATTTAATCACAATCGGGTATTGGCCCCTCCGCGGGTCGCAGTACCCATGCCTTCCACTTCCCCAATGCACAATTACACTATCGGGACTCCAAAGGCCCGCCTTTTACACTGAAAACCCAGTCCCTTTGTTATATCGAGAATTTTTGAAAACATGGGAAAACAAAGAAAATCCCGCCCCGATCACTCAGGCCGGACTTCAAATTTTACATATCGGGGCTTATAAATATTGTCGGGTCCGACATATCGCATGTCGCAATATGCACAAGCCAGGGGCTCCGTTGATATGCGATATGTGACGGGGCTCTGGACTCAA
>APFE030797945.1:0-26630 GCA_000404065.3 Pinus taeda | reverse complement strand
AATTTCTGGACCCTTCTCTAAATGCATGAGAAGGGTTTAAATACTACTGACTAATTCTAAAAATAAATTATTACAAAAATAAAGGATGCGGTTTAAATGACCGTCATCTTTTTAGGAAAATAAAACGAAATTAAAACTAAAATTAAACTATTTCTGTATTTGATCTCTGAAATCACATGTATGCAGCATCTGTTTAAGGAGAGTCGGGTGGCTGACTTCCGCTTTTAACTGGGCTGAGAAAACAAAATCTACAAGAGCTGGCGCCATTTTCTCGGTTGAATTTATGATGCAGTCATCCATTGGCTATGTGGCTTCACCAAGTATGTCTAGTAACAATCCCAGTTTAACTTGCTTAGCCTTTGGATTACTTTGGCCTTTTCTTGAGCTCTCTGTTTCCAATCTGCCTCTAGCTGCTGTGCGTTCGATAAGTATCCTGGAGTGATCTCTGCGATCAAATTTGCCCTGTGTAAATTTTCATTTACACAATCAATAAATCTACTGGTCGTCGTGGCTGCTCCTTCTGCCGCTCTGATTTGTTCATCCCATTTGTTAAAGAGCATTTCCTTGTGGTTTTCATTTATTCTTGGTGCACCTGCTCTTTTACCCTCGTCCGTGTCTTGCCAAGCCAAATATTCAATCACTCGTTTATCATTAGATCATAGTCACTTCGCAAGTCTACCACTTGATTAGTGGTTTTATCACTGATTTCACAATAATGACTCCACTGTGATATCTTTTGGCCCAATGCTTCTTGCTGCTGTAGTAATTGTTCGTTCAAGGAAATGGAATCCGTAATAAATTCTATAAGCATAGGGTCATCCTTGTGCATCTCTCTTAAATCCTATAACTGCTTTCCTTTCTCATCCAAACTTTTATGATACCCTATCTGCATTTGCTGGAAGTCCTGCTGCAACTTTTCAAGTTGTTTTTGTGCTTCATTATTGGCGTGGGCTGGTTGTAACTGTTGTTACAGTGCTAGTATCTGGTCTTCCCTTTCATTTAACAATTGTTGTACCTCAGATGCTTTGTCAATAGTAGCGAAGGCGTATGCTCCTGCGATCTGAGATAGTTTGGTGAGATTTTCAGTAGGATTGCTAGTGGGATCTTTCCACGGGACGTCTAATTGTTCTGTGTTTTGAGAGAGCATGCTTTCCAATTTCCTTTTCTTCCTATGTTTTCTTACTACTGCTTTATGTTGTGGGCTATAAAATATATCTAGAGGAGGGATTTCTTCCACTTTTAGTACAAGCTCAGAGGATGGAGAAATAGGAATATGCTCCATATCTGAGACTTCGCTAACTGTTCTTGTGACTACTTCTTTTACTATCTGTACATTGCTAACATTTGTCTTCATGGTTTGTCCTTCAAGATTGATCAAGTCGTTGAAGGTTTCCCATTCTTTGTCTAATTCAGCTATGACTGGTGGTGCTTGGATGACGAGAGGGGGAGGATCTCTTTGCGGGGAGGCAATAACCTGCTGATGTAGAAGTTCTTTTGACTGGGCAATATCCTTAACTGGCCCTTCGTTCTTATCTAGTTCATTTCCGGATCTTTTAGAGTGTTCAAACATTTATTTTTCAGATTTAGACTTAGATCCGTTGGTACTTGAACTTCCACTGAGGCTAACACTTGGAGTTGGTTTTCTTGAGGGTTTTAGGCATAGTTTCTCTAAAGGAATACTGGCTAGCCTTCTTTCCCTGTATGTTTTGAACCTTTGAAATTCTTCTGGAGATAATTGCAATTGGGTTGTGTGCAGAATTTCTTCCAATGTGTTTTTTTCTGTTGAAATATATCATCAAATAAATCTTTTTCTCCGGAGAACACCTTTATCTTGACTGCAGTTGTAAAATTGTGGGCGACCTCATGAGGGTCAAATGGCCTTGCTATGAATTTGAATAATTGTATGCACGTGATATTCTTTACTTCTGCGAAGGTGTGGCCTACATCGAATAGCGAGAAGGCCCCACAGGCTACAGGAAATTGTGGCCATATAGCCTTCTTTTTGTCCTTTAATTCTTTAGTTAGACCTTCCCCACAGGTTTGATAGGCGGTCTCTCGGGCTAAGAGTTTATCAGGGATATATAAAGGTAGGACATGAGGGGGTGCAGAACTTCCAAATACCCTGACATAAGTAAACAGACTGATAAATAGATTAGATCCTAATACAGAGAAATAAGGAGCCAAATACATAATACATGTGCATAGGACACTGATTAAAAGACGAGATCATGATACATACCAAGATAGATAAGATTTCTATATACCCGGCATGGAGAATGGATGAATTTGGTACTTGATGGATTCCACGATGATGCTCAGATGCCAAACGCCGCATTGTGTCTGCAAGCCCCTCTTCGATAGCTCGTCAGTCATCATATTCTGTGAGCACTTAATATGTGAAATGGAAAAAAGTGAAGACTTCCATATTGATGAAATCCTACACAACCATCCAGATAGATTATCATTTTTTATAGACTGTTTTGTGGTCACATGCTCGATGATGATTTTGGAGTCCCCGAAAATTTGAATTGGGCCAGTATTCAAAAAAGAGCAAAAGATGAGGATACCATGTAGTTCCATGGCCTCAGCTTTGTTGCTATTCCTTAGTCCACCATTTCAGAAGATTGAATAATGCTGGTCTTTTACAATGCTGATGAAAATTCTGCATGCACATAGACCGTCTTTTGCAGCTCCATCAAAGTGAGTCCGCAGGTAAATATATTGAGGAAGGGCATCTGCATTAGCTTGTACTTTCATTTGTCGGGGAATATATGGGAGGATAGAGAGATAATAGGGGATAATTTTGTCATATGTGTGCTTGAAATCCTCTTTGCTGTTTTGAAAAATCTTTCTATTCCGTCATTTCCAAACAAACCAGCACATAATAAGGGGAATAAGCCGCCAAATAATGTTTTGGGCTCCCCACCATTCATAAGCATCCATAATGGATGAATGTGTTATGGTAGTAAAACCAAAGTGTGAAGCCAGCTTCTTCCAAAGGTCCTGTGTGAGGGGGCAGTTAAGAAATATGTGCATATTGTCCTCTGTCTCAGATAGACAAATTGAGCAGATAGCTGGGTCATGCCAATTCCTTTTTTGTAGATTAGCCCATGTAAGGTTTTTGTTATGAAATACAAGCCACGATAAAAGTATAATTTTTAATGGGCATCCAGATTTCCAAAAAGTATTTGGAAATATTTTCCGGGAGTTATCATGTTGCTCTTCAATTAAATAGAGATATATATCTCTGACCATGACATTGGTCCTACCTCTATATGCCGCCAAACTATGTTGTCATTTTCCTATGTTCTGATTATCCCACCATTCTTCATATCCCAAATAATCTTATCCCATTGTGCAGCCATTTGATCATCGAGGCCCAACTCAAATGCAGATTTCCATCTAGGTATTGCACCCTGCCATTCTTGAATGACCTATGCCTAGAAAAATATACCTTTTTGTTGTAGGAACTTTAGAAGTTGATGTGAGATAGGGAATCCCACCTCAACACCCATGATAGTATATATTTACATTATATCCTATGCATTATGAAGCAAACACATAGTGCTCTAATAATACGACAATGCAATCATTTTATTGGAAACATTACACATATTATAGTGCTTTCAATTTTTAATGACATATGTATTAATGGTGCTTTTAATGGCATATTATGGTCTGACCCACAGTACGCTAAATTGGTACTGAACCATTGATTGATTGCAATGTGTTCATATTTTCACAGCGTTAATGTATAATGGATTTAGTATATAATGTATGGTGGCAACAACTTTAATCTATTGTGGGAGCATCGTTAATGTATGGTGGAAACAACGTTATATAGTTCGACAACATTGTTGAGTGTTGAATTATCACCAATGTTCAATAACATTATTATGCATTGAATTATCAATAGAGGCAACATCTTTATGTTGAATTATCAGCTTCCATTAATATGTTTTTAAAGCAATAATGCTATATGGTGTTGGTGCATTATTCATTCGTGTTGGTGCGTTTTTAAAGCAATAAACAATAATGTTGTATAATGTGTTATTTATTGGTGTTGGTGAGTTATTTTACTAGTTCTAATGTGTTTTTAAAGCAATGATGATCTATGGTGTTGGTGCTAAGTCGAACCCATGGTAGCTCATTTCACTGGTGCTAGTGCGTTATTTATTGGTGCATATATGTAGTCGTGATTATATATATACCAAATTTGTCTTTACAGGTTGAGTTTATTTGGCCATGGGAAAATTTTGGCCAATAATAGTCCCCATGTCATTGTAATCTTCAAAAACATTCTCGTGGTAAGCTACTTATTCCTTCTTGACTGACTCATCTCAAGTGTTCAAGGTGGACAAGTTGGACTCCACATCATCTATCTCATCATCCTTGCAGTCAATAGTATGGACATGAATTGAGTGACACAGGAGGGGGCATATGAATTGTATAGAATATTCATAATTGATATGGGTAACCTAGATCCTAATCCAAATTTAGAACCGAAAATGAAATATTGGTTATAAAGAACATGTGTTTTAACCATCGATATGACTGCCAACAAGATTATACGTTCAATATTATCTTGCATGATGTGAATCATAGTGCGTTCAATTGTGAGTTATAATGTGTTTGCGCCTTTCAAATTGGTATATTGCAACATGTATTCAACAACGTCCAAACATGGTATCAAAGTGAGTTCATGTAAGACCTGGATGAAATGAAGGATTGGGCACAAACGGTGCTAAGCCAAATTGAATTTAGGACTGTTGGGCCCGACCCTGAGTCAACTTAGTCATATTTTGGAGAAGTCGGGCGCACATGGGAAAATTGCGACGAAGCTAATCCTAATCTCTGACTTCAATTCAAAGCCCAACCCCAACCAACCTCTGGTATGGTTATCAACGTGTATATTTGGCATGCATAGTATGATTATTGTCATGCATATTTGGTGTGTACATGGTCTAGATAATGGTCGATATATGATTATATTATGGATATGATATGGCATAATGGTCGACATATGGTTATATTATGGAGGTGTCGTGGTTATATTAGGGTTATGATTATTGGTATATATAATGTTGAGGTGTCCTCGTATGGAATATAATGTGGAATGTTGCTTTATATTATCATATGGACCAATGTCGCTTTAAATGTATATATAATATGGAGGTACACCCGTGTGGGTTTGACCCTAGGTGGGTCGGTCACCAAAACCTTGTTATAAAACGATATGTCATTGCACTAGATAGTGATTGGTAAACAATTGAAAAAGCCACTGATTTTTATACAGAGATGATCAATGATATATCTAAACTTTGGAAGTTATTTGTAGAAGTTATACTTCGCCTTTCTCAATATGGATTTTTGTTGTGGATTCCTGAGGCCGTGCAAAACAAAGTGAAAAGCTAGAGAATTTTATTAAGTTTCCTCCTTACCATTGATGTCAAAGGGGGAGGTAAGCAAAGGTATGGAATGAAGGATATTTTTTTTAAAGACAAAAAGAATGAGAAATAATGTGTTACCATCAATGCCAGAGGGGGAGAATGTTGGCAATGTTAACATTGATCTCAAATGGTCATGGCCATTAATCAATTGATGAGTTATGTTAATGTGAAGGATGTGTGTTGATGAGTTTTCTTGATGTTGATGAAGTAGTTTGCTTGTTAAGGTTAATTGTGTTGATTGCTTGATGTGCAAAGGATGATTGAAGTAATGTACAATAAAAGTTTGATTAAGTGATATGATTTGCAAATACTTTAATGATTAACAATTGATGATTACATTGATGGTTTATTTGATGTTTATCCTTCAAACAAAATGAAAACATAATGGCACATGAGCGCTGAAGAAAAATGTTTAGAGAACTTGATATTTCCATTAAATATTATATGTTGAATTTGCATTTCAAATCCATATAGTGCAATCATTGTTTTTGGCTTATATTATTTCATATTTGATTAATATTACAAAACTCTTGAATTGAATTTCAGATTTGGAAATGAAGACGTGGATTGTGAAAAACTCTAGAATACCACGTGATAACTCTCTAATTTGAATTCCTGCATGGAATACAAAGTCATCAACTCTTTGTATATAAAAATGTCATTTTGAATGAAAGCGAAGTTTTTTGTGACTTGAGCATTTGTATGAGAGAGTTTGTGCACAATCTAGTAAGGAGAGAAGGGAAAGACTAGCAGAAGAGAAGCAAATTTGAAGAAGAGAAGTAGAGAGGATAAGAAGCAGAAAAGAGGACAAAAATATATTCCAGAACAAAGATAGAGACCAGGTAACCAACAAATCTAATTTGTAATCTGTCTGGGGGATTGTAGTCTCCTCTAAATTTGTAGCTTGATAAAAAAATAGCTTGTAGCCTGTTGAAGTAGGAGCCTCATGTGGGTTGTAGCCCGTAGAAAATTTGTGGGTGTTAGAGTTTCATTGAGGTGGTAGCCTCCTGTAGATTAGAGCCTATAGAAAAATTGATGTAATAAGAGAGTAGGAGCTTGGTTCACATCACTTTCAACCAAAAAAGTTAGTGGTTTTCTCCCTTTATGAATTTCCACTTATATCTGGTGTCTTCATGTGTTTCTTATTGAATGTCTCACTTGTGTGAATGCTTTTGAATTCTAAATATGTATGTATGCAAATATCTCTCTTTGGTAACTAGAAAAGAAACAAATTAATAAATGAACATATACATAAGTCGTTAGTTGCATAAGAAGATATTTGAAAAAGGAAATTAAGTTGAGATAAAAAAATTGAAAATATACAATTATTGATTCACCTCTCTCTCCAAGCATTTATCACGTTGGCACTTACTAACGATTTTTTTTACTCGCCTTTATATGCATTGATGGTGAATGATATTCCCTCTTCAACGAGCCAATAATGGTTAGCTCTCTGCATGTATATTACATCTCGCATGTATGTGTGGGGACTCCCAAACACGACTTTGCATATATCAAGGGGAACCACATCTAGTTCTACTCCACCTATAAAATCAACACTAATAGCAAATCTAATTTTGCATTGTTTTGTTACCTTCAACTCTGCATCCTTATTTACCCATCCCAATGGATATGGGCTTGGATGATCATGAACTTCTAAACCCAACTTCTAGACCAACTCTGCTGCAATGTGATTTGCCTACAATCCTAAGTCCAATAGAGCATCAATATTGGTTTTATTGACCTATATCTTTATATGGAAGAATTTGGTCATTTCTTTCTCTTCCTGTTGCTAAAGGCTACTCAAATTCACATCATTCTTCGTTGATGTACATACGATCTTCTCATCCACGCCAGAGTTTCTTTCAACTTAGTTACTCGAATCAATGGCTATGCGATTCTTCTTCTTATTGTATTTGTTTTTGTTCTTTAGGTTAAGCTATGGATGCAACTTCCAACACTTCTCCTCTGTATGGTTTCCAATGTTGCAATGGTTACTGGGATCTTTGAATTAATGTGTCATGGCTATCATTTTTTTGATCATTTCCCCTTCCCCTTCTTCTTCCCCTCCTTAGGAACATTCTATTGCTCCTTTTGCTTTGATCCACATGATTTCCCTTTCTTTAGGTTTATGTTTTCTAGGTATTATGCCTATACACAAGCCTCATCCATTAATGTTGAAGAAAAGTGTAACTAGGTTCGATATTTGTCAATGTAATTTTGATCTTTGTACTTGTCAAGAAAAAAAAATATTATTTCTGTAAATTATATGAATGAGTTTCTTGCTCATTTCATAGGTCTAGGAAAGTCAAAGAGTCAAAATCATGTTAAATAGCTCTTCTTTAGCATTAATGTAATGTACATGGGTCAACCTAGTGTCAATTATCCCTCCAAGACGAGCACCATCCTCCAAAGAAGAAGTCTGCTTGCGAAAATGATGAGAAAGACAGTCATGTTGGCCTTAAAGCATTTACATATGTCAAGTCGGCTCAAAATTGGTATCACAACGATCTACTATAATGTCGGCTTGATATGGAAGACGTGATCACTATATATATATGACTGAAGATTAGCGTTGAAAAAAAAGAACGGGAACTCCTCTATAAGTCTCGGTGATTACAACAAAGTATATCATCTCAGCATTCAATGGATACTCTGTCTCAGTGAAAGGAGGAAACACTGTCTCAACATTTCTATGATCACAGTCTCAATGCAAAATGCAGTCACTGTAATCGTGGATGACAAACTAAACATAGCCACTGTAATCTCAACGCAACTTGGATTCCTATGATATCTTGTGGACACAGAACTTGGATGTTCACATACATTCGTGTAACTTCTAGATGGGCATAGGGAGACACATTCTTGAACATACTCTATGATTATAAAGATTTTGATACACAATAAATTCATGCTTATCTATACACATAATACTCTATCTCGGTATACTCTATCTTGGCATCTCACAGGAAATACATTCGTGGCATAAGTTGAGATCGAGGCATAATAACTATGGTCTCAATCATAAAAACAAAGTCATGATTATGATATTTGTGTATCAATGAAGACATGAAATTAAAGTCATGATGAAGATCTTGAAGAAGCTAAGACCAGTATAGTAATCTCGTGAATGTGATGATGATCTTACAAAAGGGATAGAGACGATTTCAGTGAAGGTATAGTGACAATCTCAGAGAAGGTGCAATAACGATCTCAATGAAGGTAACCTCAATAATGGAATTAAGCTTTGAAACACAGTAGTAAAGATGGTGATCTCAACAGTGACAAAGAAGAGGATTGGTGTCATGGTCTTGGTGTTTGTCAATTAGAATCTTTATAAGAAGAATTGTGTGCGGGTTTTCATCTCCAAGAGAGAGAGGTTTTGGCCTTGCAGAATGCCAACGCTTTGTGTTCTTGTCTCTCTGTTTTTTATAGCTATTTGATGAACTAAAGAAGACACACTAAAGAATATTCTAATAAGCAAAACGTTAAATACCTCTCAAATAGTTATCATGTAAGAAGAATCTCATTAACTCCTTGCCCTAGATTATTCAACATCATCCACGTCGGAGCTACTTTCAACTTAGTTGCTCGAATCAATGGCCATGAGGTTCTTCTTCTTATTGTCTTTGTTTTTGTTCTTTAGGTTAAGCTATGGATGCAACTTCCAACACTTCTCCTCTATATGGTTGCCAATGTTGCAGTGGTTACAGGGAAATTTGCATTAGTATGTCATGGCTATCATTTTTTTATCATTTCCTCCTTTCTCCTTCTTATTCCCCTCCTTAGAAACATTATATTGCTCCTTCCGCTTCGATCCACTTGATTTTCCTTTCTTTAGGTTTATGTTTTCTAGGTATCATGCCTATACACAAGCCTCATCCGTTAATTTGGGATTGAACAAAAACACTTGCTCCTACAGATGGCATTCGAGACCCCCCAAATATTTGAGGAGTACATATGGGTTCTTTGAGGAGATACCCAACATTATGGCCATTTTTATGAACTCCGTGGTTTACTCCTGCATGCTTTGCCCCCGCCTTACTTGAAATAGTGTCACTAGATCCACACGTCCTCTTCATACAAAATGGTAAAATTGTGACTTTATGAGGGTTTTTAACTCCTCCGACTTAGTCAATGGAGGTTACCTCTCCAACCTCAAGGTCTCCATGTGCTTTCCCACCAAGTTATGGCATGGCCCTCTAATTCCAACCACACGAATGAAATATTTTATCCTTTCTCAATTTGATGGACACTGAAATACACTTTCAGTTGTTGCAACTAGTGATTTTGCTTCAGAGTGTTGACCTTATCGTGGTATGACTGGATATCGACCTTCACTTCCATTTTGAATATGCATTGTGAATTATTCACAACACTCAAACTTGGTTGATGAGGTCCTTTCTTTGACTAGTTCTTTATTTCTTCCCCATCTCTTTATCCCCCCTTTGATTTTCCCTCCGCATTAGAACCCTCGTCTTATCTTAATATACCAAGCTTATTTCTTAGGGCCTCCATGAGAAGATTTACACTACGATTTATATCTGCAACTTGTTGTTCCAACCACGAAAACATCTCCACTACAGGATCACGATTGTTCACATATTCATTGGCCATTTAGGGTTTTATGACTTACCAAGATCCCCTGTAAATCTCCACTACAGGATCACGAGGGTTGTTCACATATTCATTGGCCATGATTAGGGTTTTATGACTTACCAATTTAGATCCCCTGTAAATCTCCACAATATACCCAATGAAACCTACTTTGACACCAATATGATCTGTAAACTATCATGAATATTCCACTGGACAGTTCATCACAATAAATTTGATATGTTTATACTTAAAGATCCAAAATCTACATTATTACAATTTTATATATTTTTAGATTTATAAATTTGTAGATTATTAGTAATAGGGTATGCATATGAATTAAAATTATTTAGGAAATAGAGAATGATGAAATAAAATATCACAAACACATTTGACAAACGATATGCCTTGGGAAACCCTTTTAGGAGAGAAACCCAACCGAAAGGTGACACCACCCATCTCTCTTTCTCTGAATGGAATTATGGCTGCAAGTACAAAGAAGTATGGTTATGGCCCATGGACTACTACAGTGCACAAATCTTATATATGTGCTCTATCTCCTATCCCTATTGTCATTTTTTCTTAACTATAGAACAAATGCACTTGAAAGAATGGAACCCCTTTTCCTCGTAGTGGCATGACTATAACACAACCCGATAGCCTATTAGTGCTTAGGTTTGACTACCTAAACTCTTAACAAGATCTACAATATAGAATTTTCTAGAGTCCTCTTCATCATATTCACATGGATAACCCCTTTTCCATGAATAATGGGAGCTGACATGGCATCCTCTCGAATTATGCTGGTGAAAATAGGAAGGTCAACTTCTGAGTGGCATAACTTTTGCATACGGACTCTGATTGACGTGATTCTTGCACTGTTAGAGAGGAATATGTGCGTAGAATAGGAAAATAAGGTGTTGAGCTAAAGAAACAAATTTTTACCCTAAAAAAAATCATTTGATGCCTCAAAATGTTCCCAAAAGGTTGCAAATCTCAATTTATCAAACTTGGTCCCTCCAGTAAAAAAAGCTCTTGTGAGATTATTTCTCAAATTTCTCCACTTTGGAAGCATTGATATGGATGACAAACAATGTAATGATCCAATACATACCAAGATTAGGGAATCCAAAACTGTTCGAGCTCCACCCCACAACTAGTTAAGGGAATCCAAAACTCGTATTCTCTACGCTAGCAACACTATCAAACTCTAGAAACCCAATACTCTCCACCCACTTTGCACATCAAGAATCTAGATCCCAGTGCCTCCACTTGTTCTTGTGAGAATCAAGAATGCACTAACCATTCCACCCAATGGCTTCCATGGGAATCCAGAGAGTTGACCTCCACCTTAACCAAACTCAGGAATCTAGAGCCTTGTCAAGCTCCACCTCCATATGCAACCACGTGAATCTAGAGCATGTGCTCCACTTACTATCTTTCTCAACAATGTCATTCTTTCCTCCTACTCACTTGTTCTCCTTACACCTATGTTCCTTTCATCTTTGTCTCCTCCTTCCACTGTTGCTCCCCATTCCATCTCCCTTGTTTTCCCAACACGTTGTATGGCTGTGTGGGAACCAAAGCCTCCCCTATCACGATAGCGGGTTGGCTCATCCTTTTTCCTCTCAGCCATACATAGCCTTTAATTTTCGTGTACAATTCTCTATCCCCTTCCATCAATGGCCCATACACAATTTAAATATTCTACTATGATGTGCTCAATCTAAGGGCATATATGAAGGCAACGTTCCAAAAGGTAGATGTTGTCCATGTTGTCTTAATAAATATGCCCAGTAGTGTCGTTCCTTCAATCAGAAGAATATATAACAATTAAATGCAGTCTTGGCTCCACAATCTATATCCCCTTGATCTCCATAGACTTTGAATCAATCCTCTCAGCCCAATCATCACATTGTATTATTTACATTGATACACATAAATTTACATGTCAAAGTTTACAACATTATTCATAATAGGGTGATGATGGGGTTGCTACAAACCCCACCCCCTTAGAGGAATGTCATCCTCGGTGTTGGACATCCGCACACATATACAAAATATAATGAGATTTATATTTACACAACTCTAGCTATAATTATATTTACAATACTTACTCAATAGACAAAAATGGGTATGACACCCTCACTTAATCATCCATCTCCCATGTAGCTTCCTTTGATTCAAAGTATCTCCATTGCACCTTGACATGTTCTATGACTCAATTTTAGAGCTTGATATACCTCCAATCTGTGATGCATAGCGAAACCGGTTGGAACTCTCCCTCTAGTTCTACCTATAGCACAAACCAAACAATCACATGATTAATATCTTGCACATATCTTTTGAGTAAAGAAACATGGAAAATATCACGAGTGGTCATTGTAGGTCGCAATGTAAATCAATACACCACTTGCCCTATTCTCTCTAGAATTTGAAAAAGCCCACAAAACCATGTTTCCAATTTGGCACATGATCCACTTCTCAATAAACTTCTCTTTGGTCTAACTCGGAGATACACATGCTCTCCCACTTCAAATTCTTTATGTGTCCTGTACCCACCAAAAGTGGGTACCCTTTGGAGAAATTTTTTCCTAATTGTTAGAGCCTAGATTTACCTCAGGCTGAAAAGGTAAGCTTCTAGGTCCACATCAAACCACGCTCACCCTACGAGGACAGGAGAGGGCTCTCTCCAGGTCAATCTCAGCAAAAGATAATCAGATGGGGCTTGAGATGACTGATTTAATAACTAATCTTAGGCTAGGTATGAAGTGCAAGGATTTGATTTGATTTTTTGGGGGTTTTTGTTGGAATCAAGGGAAAGGCAAATTTGGGTCCAGGGATGAGGCCAAATTTTTGCAGAGTTCCGGTTGGGGCAAGGCAGGAAGTAGTTTTGATGCTTTAGATTAAATGAATGGATTGAAAAGACTGCTGAGGAGCTGAAGAGGGCAAGTGGCTGCAAGAATCCTCTCCAAACAGATGAAAACATGTAAAACTAAACAAAAGGTTTTGCAAAAACCGACTTTCTTATGTTTTGAATTTGGCACTTTCCACCTTTTAATACAAACTCTATTTTTTGGTTGTTTCCTTTGATTTTTTGACTAAAATGATGAAACTCTTGGCAATTTTTTGTAGGGATGATGGCATTGAATTTCGACAAAGGATGACCAGGGCTGCACTGAAGAACTGTAGAACTTGAAAAACCTTAAAAATTACATATTTATTACAAAAAATAAATTTTACGATTTCTTCTTCAAAACAGATTTTTGAAGAAGAATAATTCTTGAGCGTAATTGGCAATGAAAAATTTGGAATAAAAACTTATTAGGAACATCCTCATGGCCTGCTAGCATTATTAGACACTTTGAAGACAAAATTTGTGAAACCCTAGACCTAATGACTGACATGACTTTGGTTGACCAAAAGACCATCCATAATGACTGTAAAATTGATTTGATGAACTTTGATGATCAGACACGAACCAGCAAGTACATGACATGAGGGAAGTATGGAGATAATACCCTTTCGTCAGAAGATCGATGCTCCTAATGGAATGTAGATGATCGAGCTGAATGAGACACCTAAAATGAAATGCAACAAAAGAGTTTTTGATCTCTTACGGAGGGCTGAACAGACCGACTCTAACACTAATCATCTTCTTTCAGTCGACAACCCCTGACAACGACCTTGTAGTTGATGTGATGTGCCATTCTTTCTCTATCACCTACATCAACTGCATGTTTCCTCGCCCATTTGTCAAGAGCACATGTTAGAAGGTGGGCAGTTTGATCCAAAAGTAATGTTACTCATTATACAATCGGGTGCTTATGCTTGTTTTTCATTTAGGCATTTGCCGTGGATTGTTGGGTGACTTGGAAAAAGGAAGGGCTTTAACCATGGTTTTGTTCTCTCACCTTAATTGGGGATTTAATCTTCAATCCTAGTCTAGTGGGACCTCCCATAATGGCCCATGGATTTAGGAAGGGCACTACTTGGGAAATCCCAATTGAGATAGTGTGGTCCCATTTTCCCATTCTATACTTATCCCTTCCCTCTATACATTATGATCTCTATAATCCACCTCCCATCTCTGGGTCCACACGACCATGGGGCCACTGGGTTCTAATACACCCCCTTCCCTTGTCCACCTATATGGGTCGGGCCTGGAAACTTTGCCCCAATAGTTTCATGCAACTAAAAGAAAAGTAAAAAACATATCATGGCCACAAGTAAGAAACAAAAGGAAAAGAAAATTATAAAATGCAAAAGATGGTCAGCACATTAATATTAGCACATGGGAAAAAGCCAAGTATGAACTCTACCCCTTATCATTATGGAAATCACCTAGTTCCTAGGACCAATGTTGCCCCGTGATATCATAAAAGGAACCTTTGCATGTCCCAAGCCTTGGTGGGCAATGAACTACCCCACCTTTAAGGGGGTAACCATTGTTACACATCATTCACAACATGCTCTCATTTCCTAGAGTTTCGAACAATAATACAAAGAAAAATCAAGAAAATACAAAAGGCAACAAGAGGGGTGGAACAAAAAAGGTCAGTGTAACTCATGCATCCACAATTGCTCCCTCCTCACATTGGTATGCCCATAATGTGGATTTCCTCATTAGTGTTACCCATTTGACCATGGAATTTGGCCCTGAGACTCCATTTCCCCATTCATTTCATTATTATTCATATGCCACGTATTTATTGAAGGATGTATTAATGACATGTCTTTACCCCTTGGGGATTGGGAACACCAAATAAGATCATCCATTAGCCACTCCTACGTAAGGAGGTGACATTATTACATAATGAAAGCCCCAAATTTTGAAGCGAAGCCCTATATGAAGTGTCAAGTTTCCCTTGACTCGCAAGTTTGGTCCACTTAGATGCACTAATGATTATTTTACTTAATGGTGAAGATGCAACATTAGACATTGTGTGTGATTTCCAGGTGGCTTTCATCATGGGTTAAGAACCTTAACTTGGGCCCAAGTCCACTGGGAGGAGCATTATGACACCCTATAGGTGAAGTATTGAGAGCCATGGGACTCCTACCACTCGAAGAGCATCATTCCATTCCATGGGAACCTACAACACTCCAGTGGTCTTCACTTCATCCCACATTATTCATGAAATGATGCACTTGGACCAAAGTGTCCTAGTTGGCTTAGTAGTGATCACATGGTTTGGTAGTTGATCTTAGGGTCAGATGAGGTTCGTCTCACCCCTTGAGACATTAGAGGGTTAGAAACATCCTTTGAGCCCTCAAGGTCGAAGAAAAATTAGGCTATTATATCACAAAGAGACCCACGAGGCCCATTTTGTGCCCCAAACACAAAACTAGGGTCCACAGGATGATTTGCATGGAGATTTAGGGGCTAACCCCTAAATCATGATTTTTGGAGCCCTCTACATTCACTTTGGCACTGGAGGAGCCCAACACATTCCATAGAATGGCCTACGCATGCATGACGTCAACATTTCAACCTCTTTGTGGATTAATTGTTATGCTTTTACATTCGTTGTGAGGTTGGCATGTAACCTCACTTAGTATTTTCCCATTATTTTATAGCTTGAGGGGATTTTAGGCTAAAATTAGAGACGATTGCACATGTATATGTTATAGAGAAATAAATTTCATTTCTCATCATCATCAAATTGTGAATTGCAGACCTCTTAGAGGATTCACATTTGCTTCTTGTGGGTGATTTTGGAAATACTTGGATGTATTTTGATGTACCAAAGCTAATTTTGACATTCTTTAGAGCTATTTCCTGGTCTAATGGATGGATATACTACATGTTATCTTGTAAGTGCCTATTGTTGAAGGTTTTTTCATTTTGAAATCATCTAATGCATGGAATTTTTGCTTCTAGATTATGCTTATTTATGCCCTGATTTGTTGAAAATAAATTCTAAAGGCTATCTAGTTGAGTATTGCATATGTTAGTCATTGCATAAAATGTAATGAATGTTCCTAGTGGAGTACTTCTTGTTATTCTCCATAAAAATCCATATTTCCATTAAGTGGGTAATTGTTAAACTTTTGATAGTTAGGGTGTCAAATTTCGACCTCCTTGGAAGGGAATTAGACTTATCTAGCACATCATTGACTCCATATCCCCATAGGACAAGGCACTGGTCTAATCACTTGATGATCAACTTTAAATTTTCTCCATAATTTTATCTTCTCAAATTTGGTCATGTTAAGGCTAGGGCGAAAATCTTGGGCTTGGAGCAAAATTTTAGGGAGGAGTCTTTTTAGTGATTTAAGAGCCTAAACATCAAAAGATAGTTCTAGGCCACCTAACCTATCAATTTGGTGGGCATCCACTCAAATTTTATCTATAAAATCTCTTGCCCTATGTGTTGCTCTAAGAGGGAAACCTTAGTTTCTTTTCCCCTCAACTTGAAGTTCTTTTCCCCTCAACTTGAAGACTTTCTTGAGGGTTTCATCAGCCTTGGCTTAGTTGACTATCATTGCAAGGAACCCTTTCCCTCAAGCCTTGACCTTGTGAATACCTCTCACCATTGAAAACCTCAAAACCCTAGGTCTTAAATCTTGTTTTCTAGATCTTTTCCTTGAGAGTGTTTTGCTTCTTTGCAGCCTTTAATCATTATTGAGCCTATCTCTTGAATGAGCTCTAGCTTGATCACTTTGTGCCTTATACCTAACATATATATTTAAAGTGATCCCCTTCCCACCGAGTCTCCTCCTGCCATTGAAAATCCATAAAGAGCAGGGATTTTTGGTTGAGATGACATTGGGCCTCTACCCTATTGTTAACACTTAGTCTACCTTTTTGTCTTGTACGGTTTCCCTCTCTAAGGCCTACTAGATTTTGTGGTAACATTTTGGCATCATTGCTAGGGTTACGAAGCATGTGTTTCATCCATAGCAATAATATAGATCATTATTTGGTGACTCCATTGAAAGAACAAATCCCTAGCTCTTCATTAAGCCTCAAAGTCAATTCTTGTAGGGTGAATCAAGCATCTTTCAAGGCATTTCAAGTTCAACTTGCCAACTCCACATTTGAATCTTAGGAAAATTTGCATGACAAGGAATGGCTCACTGGAAAGGCCTATTTTATATGTTTCATTATGATGATCATGATGTCATTAGTAGCCACGAGGAGCTTGATGCCCCTCCCAATGAATCTCTTGGGAGCCATAAAATTGAGGAGCCTCCACAATACCTTGAAAGGGGGTTATGGTTCTTCCCAAGATATGATGATTGTAGCACACCTTATTCTTTCATCGATAATCGAGATGATGTGATTGCGGATATGTACGAGCTATCTATCTCTTCATGTCATAAGGAGAATGTGCCTAAGCTTGTTGTTCATAAAAATTTTTTGAGCTTGGTCATTTAATTCTCCATTTTTTCGTTGCAAGAAAGGTGGCACATGTTGGGTTCCTCTTTTCCCTCCTCATCATGATCATTGATACATGGTCCTCATATGTTCATGCCTCCCACACTCACCATTCATCAAGCAAATTTTGCAATGGAAAATGTGATATTTCGATGCCCTACCTCATGATCATTCATAAGGGCTAGTGTTTTCATATTTATCTAATGATGTGCTAGTTACATTGGCTATATGACTAAACTTATATCATGCATTAAATGGTCACATTGCATGGTAGTGTAGGTGCATTGCATGTTTCTTTTGCATAGCTAATATCATCATATCATGTTCTCATTTAAATTAGACTTGCATTTAGAATAAATTTACTTTTATGTGTGGATTTCCTATTTAATGAAAAACATGGGGCGATAAAAGTATGTCTAGTGCACATGCACCTAATAGTTGTATTGTGATGTGAAGGATACATGTATGTGTCCCATGATATTTCTAGATTTCTCATGAAATCCTTGTTCAAGTACATGGATCATGTGCTCTATGATGAGCTCATGTCCCAGTTGGAGCCAAATGTTACCCACCAAAAGTGGGCACCCCTAGGAGAACTTTTCTTCTAATCATCTTCTTCCAGCCGACAGCTAGCAACCCTGACAACCACCTTGTATTCAATGTTATGTATCATTTTCTCTTCACCACCTACATCAGTTGTATGTTTCCTCGCCCATTTTTCAAGAGCACATGTTAGAAGGTGGGCAGTATGATCCAAAAGGTATGTCATTCATTATGCATTTGAGTGTTTATGCTTGTTTTTCATTTGGGCATTTGGTATGCATTATTGGCAGACTTGGAAAAAGGAAGGGCTTTGACCATGGTTTTTTTCCCTCACCTTAAATGGGGGCTTAATATTCAATCCTAGTCCAGTGGGAGCTCCCTTAATGGTCGATGGCTTTAGGAAGGGCACTACTTGGGAACCCCGAATGAGATAATGTGTTCCCATTTTCCCATTCCATACTTATCTCTTCCCTCCATACATCATGAGCCCTATACTACACCTCCCATCTCTAGATTCACATGACCATGGGTCCACTAGTTCTAGCACACCCCCTCCCCTTGTCCACATATTTGGGTTAAGTGTGGAAAATTTGCCCCAGGAGGTTAATGCAACTAGAAGAAAAGTAAAAAACATATCATGGCCACAAGTAAGAAACACAAGAAAAATAAATTATAAAATGCAAAAGATGGTCGATACATTAAATATTAGCATGCGGGAAAAAACCAAGCATGAGATCTACCCCTTATCATTAAGGCCATCACCTAGTTCCTAGGGCCAATGTTTCCCCATCATGTCAGAATGTGAACCCTTGCATGTCCCAATGCTTGGTGGGCGATGAACTACCCCACATTTAAGGGGGTAACCACTACTACATATCGTTCACATCATGCTCTCATTTCCTAGAGCTTCGAGCAATAATGAAAAGAAAAATCAAGAAAAGGTAAAAGACAATAAGAGGTATCGAAAAACAATGCCAGGGCAACTAATGCATCCACAATTGCTCCCTTCTCACATATGTATGGCCAAAATGTGAATTTCCCCATCATTGCTACCCCTTTGACCATGGAATTGGGCCCTAAGACCCCTTTCACCCCTTCATTCCATTATTATTCATATGCCAACTATTGATTGAAGGATGTACTAGGGACATGGTTTTCCCCTTAAGGGTTGGGAACACCTAATAGGATCGTCCATTAGCTACTCCTACCTAGGAAGGTATCACTATTTACATGATCAAAGCACTAAATTTGGAAGGGAAGCCATGCATGAAGTGTAAAATTTCCCTTGCCTAACAAGTTTGGTACACTTAGATGCACTAATGATTATTATACCTAATGGTGAAGATGTAGCACTGGACATTGTGTGCGATTGGGTTATTTTGATCATGGGTTGGGAAATTTGACTAGAACCCAATTCCACTGGGAGGAGCATTATGACACCCTACAGGTGAAGCATTGAGAGCCATGGGACTCCTACCACTTAGACCATCATTCCATTCCATGGGAACCCACAACACCCTAGTAGTCTGTACTTCTCCCCACATTATTCATGAGATGATGCACTTGGACTAGTGTGCCCCAACCAACTTAGAAATGATCACATTGTTTGGTAATTGATCTAAGGCTCATATGAGGCTTGTCTCACCCCTTGAAACATTGGAGCACTAACACCATCCTTTGAGCTCTCATCGTGAGAGAAAAATTAGGCTATTTTATCACTAGGAGAACCATGAGACCCGTTTTGTGTCGCAAACACAAAATTGTGGTCCACGAGATGATTTGCATGGAGATTTAGGGGCCAACCCCTAGATCATGATTTTTGGAGCCCTCTACACTCACTTTGGCACTGAAGAAGCCCAACGCATGCCCTAGAAGGGCCTACGCATGCATGATGTCAAAATTTCATCCTCTTTGTGGGCTAATTGTTATGTTTTTACATTGGCTATGAGGTTGGCTTGCAACCTCACTTAGTATTTACCCCACTATTTTGTAACTTGAGGGGCTTTAAGGCTAAAATTAGTGATCATTGCACATGTACATATTAGAGAGAGGTCATTTCATCTCTCATCGTCATCAAACTTGTGAATTTCAGACCTTTTAGAGAATTCACACTTGCTTATTGTGGGTGATTTTAGAGATATTTGGATGCATTTTGATGTATGGAAGTTGATTTTGACATTATTTGGAGCTATTTATTGGTCTAATGGATGGATATACTACATGTTATCTTGTAAGTGCCTATTGTTGAAGATTTTTTGTTTTGTGTTTTTGTTTTGTTTGTTTGTTTTTGTTTGTTTGTTTGTTTGTTTGTTTTTTGGTCTAATGTATGGAATTGTTGCTTCTAAATTATGCTTATTTGTGCCCTAATTTGTTGAAAATAAATTATAGAGGCTATCTAGTTGAGTATTGCATATGTTAGTCATTATATAACATGTAATGAATGTTCCTAGTAGAGTTCTTCTTGTTATTCTACATAAAAATCCATTATTCCATTAAGTGGGTAATTGTTGAAATTTTAATAGCTAGGTATCAAATTTCGACCTTCTGGGAAGGGAATTAGGATTATATAGCACATCCTTGACTATCCCCATAGGACAAGGCACTAGTCCAATCACCTGATGATCAACCTTACATTTTCTCCATACTTTTATCTTCTAAAATTCAGTCCTTTTAAGGCCATAGAGAAAATCTAGGGCTTGGAGTAGACTTTTAGGGAGGAGGATTTTTGGCGATTTAAGAGCCTAAACATCAAGAGATAGGTTTAGGCTATCTAACATGTCAATTTGGTGGGCATATACTCAAATTTCATCGATAAAATCTCTTGCCCTAGGTGTTGCTCTAAGAGGGAAACCCTAATTTCTTTCCCCCTCAACTTGATGACTTTATTGAGGGGTTCCTTGAGCCTTGGCTTAGTTTAATATTATTGTAAGAAACCCTTTCCCTCAGGCTTTGACCCCTTGAATATATATCAGCATCGAAAACCTCAAAACCCTAGGTCTTGAACCTTGTTTTCTAAAGCTTTTCTTTGAAACTATTTTGCTTCTTTGAAGCCTTTAATCATTATTGAGCTCTATGTTGAATGAACTCTAGCTAGATCACTTTGTGCCTTATACCTAACATATCTATTTAAAGTGATCCCCTTCTTACCGAGACTCCTCCCATTGGTGAAAATATGTAAAGAGCAAGGGATTTTAGCTTATGTGACATTGGGTATCTACCCCATTGTTAACACAATATAACTTTTTGTCTTATAGGGTTTCCCTCTCCAAGGTCTGCTAGATTTTGTGGTAACAGGTCCTATGCTGCTCCGCACAACTCTTATGTCTGTCTCGAGCCACCTTTAAATTTTTCCCAATGGCTATTATTTCCTGCTCCATCTCTTTTAGCATATCTAGTCCAATGTGCACCCTGTTCACTGGATCACTCCAGCTAATGGGAGTGTTGCATTTCCTACCATAGAGAGCCTCAAATGGACTCATCTTCAAGGATTATTGGTACCTATTATTGTAAGAAAACTCCACTAAGGGTATGAATTCCTCCCACTTCTTTGGGTGATGCATGGCATACATCCTAAGCATGTCTTCCAACTCTCTATTTACCCTCTTGGTTTACCCATCAATTTGTGGATGGTACGTGGAACTAGAGCCTAGTTATTTTCCCATACTAGTAAACAATCCATCTGAATTTTTGAAGTAAAATTAACACCTCAAACTAAAATAATTTTCTTAGGTTCTTTGTGTAACCTCACTCTCTTTTATAAAAAGTTGGGTAATGTCACTTGTTGTTGAGTGGATTTGACAACCACAAAGTGAGTTGTATCGCTCAATTTGTCCACTACGACCATAATGACATCATTTTTCCTAGTAGTCTTTTGCAACACAATAATAAAATCCATGGAAATGACTTCCCACTTCCATTTTGGAATGGGAATTGGTTGCGACAATATTGTTTGATGCTTGCATTCTACGTTTACCTATTGGTATTCTAAGCATTGAGCTATGTACCCGACCACTTCCTTCTTCAAGCTTGGCCAATAGTATGACTTCTTCATAAAGATTATCATCTTTTGGTATCCTGGGTGACCAAAATATGGTCTTTTGTGATGCCCATCCATAATGAGCTTCCCCAAATCCATCATATTGGGTATATACCATCTGCTTTTAAACCTTAATAGTCCACCCTCCATAATGGAGCAGTGCTTGCTTAATGTCCTTCCAGGTTCTTGTTGTAAGTGTTCCTTAATTTATTGATATTGTTCATCTTTTTGTTCAACCTCCTTGGTCTTTTCTTGAATGTTGAATTCACAAGAACTCACAATAACTATATGTGCCAATTAAAGCTTCCTGCTGAGTGCATCAACTACCTTGTTCTCCTTCCCTTTGAAGTATTTGATTTCAAAGTCAAATTCACTGAGTAGTGCCAACCATCTTGCGTGCCTAGCATTCAACTTTAGCTAGTCAAATAGATACTTTAGTCCTCCATGGTATATCATCAATGTAAATTTCCTTCCTAGAGGGTAATTCCTCCACATCTTTAATGCATGAACAAAGCTTCCAATTCCAAATCATGTGTCACATAGTTTTGTTTCGCTCATTCAACTTCTTGGACTCATAGCAAACTACTTATCGTTCTTGCATGGGGACTTTGCCTAACCCTTATTTGTAGGCATTTGTGCACACCATGGAGTCCTTATTTGGGTTAGCAATCCTTAATATTGGTGCATGAGTTAGTGTTTCAACTACTCAAAGCTTGCAACACATTTAGCTATCCATTGGAACTTAACCCCTTTTCTTTGCAATGTTGTGATTGGGTGACCAATCTTAGAGAAATTTTTGATGAACCTCTTGTGGTAATTAGATAACCCCATAAAACATCCTACTTTAGATACATTCTGAGGAGTATGCCACTCCATGATTGCTTTAATATTTTATGGATCAACTACAACACCCTCCTTTGAGACTATATACCCCAAGTATTGAATTTGGCACTAAAAGGAATCTCATTTGTTGAGGTTTACATAGAGATTATGCTCTCTCAGCAATCATAAACTATTGTTAGGTGCTTATCATGCTCTTACTTGTTCTTAAAATACACCAAGATGTTATCAACAAAGACTAGCACACAATTATCCAAATAAGGGCTAAAAACATTATTCATCAAACACATGAAAGTAACGAGAGCATTCATAAACCCAAATGGTACAACCACGAACTCCTAGTGCCCATGCCTAGTTCAAAATTTTGTTGTATGGATATCTTCATCCCTAATGCATATTTGATGGTATGATGTTCTCAGTGCAATCTTTGAGAAGACCACTGCTCCCTTTAGCCGATCAAATAAATTGTAGATCTATGACAACAAATATATTATTGGAGAATCTAATCCCAACCACTTGTTAGGTGTCAAAACCATCCCTCCAAGTGTTCGAGTTCAGTTTGAGTTAGTCGAGTTTAACTCCAGTGATTTATTATTGATGTTTCCAATGTAATCTTATTTAAGTGATTTGTAATAGTGAGAAGAGAAAGTCCTCTGCTCCATCGTTTTTGTCCTCTTCAATTTTTGTCATGGTATTGGAGCTTGGCTTGCATGAGACTCCTTGAGAGTAGCAGAGATCAAAGTAGTTTGCATAAGACTCCCTGAGAGAGCAACAACTTGAGTGAAGAGAGAGAAGCATAAAGAATAGGTGAGTCGGCATAAGACTCTTTGACAAAGCAGCAGAAGTTTGAAGAATCCTACTGCGAAGAAGCAGAGATAGCGTAAGACTCGTTGAGAGCAACATTTCGTATGTGTGTATTCACAAGAAAAGAGCATAAATCAATAAAGCAGTTGTGACACGCTTCCTACTGCAAAAAGGAAGGTTGTTGCGAAGACGTTGAAAGGTTGCTATGAAGTCATTGAAAATAATATCATTATTCTCCCAAATTTAGTCTTTTTTATAGAGATTAACGCTTTCTATTGGTTAAACTAGTGTGTTAGTGAAACCACTTACGCTGAGCAGTCAAAGGAGAAAGCACGTTAATTGATTTTCCTTGCATCGATTTTCAATTGAAGCGGGTTAATTGTGATAGACAATGAGTTAGAGCACTAACGCGGGCCTTCAAGGTCGACATAAGAGTTAGCACGCGGCCTCTGCTCATCCCACAGAGCGTTAGCGTTACCCGTGATATTTAGAAAAAATGGTCCACAAGGTACGAGAGGACAAAGGTGAGGCACGAAGCGGATTGGGAGTGCGATAAAGAGTCAAGGTACATGACCAGAAATCATATGCGCCAATTTTTTAATGTCTTAAACGGAATATGGTATCATGATATATGACAAACAAATGCGCATGTGTTAAAAAGGCCTCGTGTAATTTTTTAGTGCGTTGTTATTGTTTTGTAAGAAGGCTTAAGTAATTTTAAAATGCTTAATTAAATTCGTTTCAAAGGAGGCCTTATGCCATAAAGGTTATATAAGAGGTGTTTTTTAAAAACAAGAAGGTGAATCATAAAAAAAGAAGCGAGCGCTTCATTATTTTTATTATTTTTTTAATATGAAATTAAAAAAAAAAAGGCATTGTTATAAATTAGTTTTTGGTATTGTAATATTTTTGTAAAAGTGTTAGATTTAGTAAAGAATTTTTGGAACCAAGGTCATAGTAGAGTATTTGTAGACTCGTTTGTTTGTGGAAGTCAAGCATCGACAATAATTTCACTGCAGTCAGATGTGTTAGGATATTCCGACACATAGGAATAGTTAAGTATAACTTGGTCTAGTATAGAGTTAGGTAAAGTGTGTTTCTTTACTATGTACATTTGTAACTTACAATCCGACGGTCACGATATGTAGTGATCAGACGGTTCATTCTCTCCTTGGTATTACCGATACTTGATCCGTGGCTTGACACCCGATTGGTCCATGAATTCTATTTAAAGCGCATGGAGGGTCATTTGTAGGTTCACCGTGCATGAGAGAAGCTTATGTAAATTTTCATCATTTTATTAATAAATTGTCTGTAGTAGCCACGTTGGTGCAGGCCGTGGATTGTTTCCCTTTCTGAGGGTTTTAACCACGTCAAAATACTGGTGTATTGATTTGTGATCTATTTGTGAGCAGTGTCATTTTGGTGTTCTGTCTGAGGAACTTACCCTGTAAATTCCTACATGGTATCAGAGCTATTTGAGGGCCGCGTCCGTTGTTGATCCAAATCTGAAGCCGGTAGAACTGCATGCCACTGCCATCTCCTAGATCTGTTGTTTCTGATTGCTTTCGGGCCGAGAGGACTGCTTTGTTGTGTTGGGAGCATCTGTTCCAGTGTGGAACCCCTTTTGTTTCACGCGAAAAGGTTTCCGGTAGCCCTAGCTGTGTCATTTTTTAGATCTAGAGGTATACAGTGTTTATTTGCAGTTTACTGTTATTTTCACTCTGTTTATTTCGGTTTCGGTTTATTTAGCTATTTTTTTACTGGATCTATACCTTTCATTTCTGCGTATGCTCTTTGCTTTGCGACTTTGTGCAATATGGGCAAATCAGAAACAGAAAGGAAGATTTTTTCTCATGAGTATGCTCTTTTCCCTGCACCTTAGTGTGATCTCGAAGAATCAGAAACATTGAGGAAAATATTTAGTTTCCGGGTAAAGCTAACTTGAAGCCGTAAGGCTTTTTTTTTTGCATGTCCGTGTTGGGTTTTGTGTTTTTGTTTTGTAGGGAGAAAAAGAGCTTTCTCAAGCAAGCACGCAATCCAAAGCATCCGTGACTAAAAGAAAACAAAGCCCCCCCGCCCACCACCCCCCCTCTATCTCTCTCTCTCTCTATCTATCGTTTTGTATAGCTCACTTGGTTCAAAGCTAATTTAAGAGAGTACAGGTCTTGGGGTTCAAATCTCCTTCTTCTTTTTTTTTCATACATTCCCGCACTTTGTCGGCACCTTCATCAACTTTTTTTAAAAAGGTCATAACTGTTGAGATTGCAACAAGATGATGGAGCTTAGTGAAAAGAGTCGCCTTCACTAAGTGGGCCCGCAGGCTATTTTTGGCGCAAGTCTATTTTTAGACATATGGATCATGTCTATGGATTGCAGGTTGCTGTTTATGGATGATTGATCAAGTTGGGAAAAATAGATGGACTTCTATTTTGATGAAAGTGTGAGTGATCATAGTGTAAGTGATCAAGTCTATTTTTAGACTGGCTGTCAAAAATAGAAAAGTCAAATATTATTATCTCACAATAATATTTGGACTATAAACTTAATCTTATTCTCTTGGAGCACTTCAGTTCGAGCTACGGATGTGGCACATGTAATTGCATGGAGGAAATACGTGGTTCTATGGGTTAGTTGAATATTTGCATGCATTACTTCAGTTAGAACTCAAGTGAGTTGAGTTTAGTGGACTGGAGGTGCAGTTGATGGAGTTGTGTTCAGTTTAGCTTTGTTAAACTGGTTGTATTTAGTCTAACTGGAAAATAGACTAGAGATGAGTTGGGTGAATTAGTTATTAATTAATTCACAAGTTATTAACTCATAATACAACTAATGAATACATCAGTTAACTCAGTTGCATGTCAGTGCATGTTCAGTTCAGCAGGGACAGGTGTTAAAGAATCAGATTGCTATCAGTTGTGACTATAGTTGTGCACCAGATCTTGCACAAATCAGGGGATTGAGTATGCCAATGAGT
>APFE030797938.1:0-10716 GCA_000404065.3 Pinus taeda | reverse complement strand
CCACCTTATTTATTACTATGGCCCATCCCATTATTACATTATTACCTTGGGTACCTCCCTCGGTACCCCATATTACCCCCCCTAGGTACATAACACAAAGTGTCCTCAGTGGTTGGAGATTCATGCGGAGGAGAGAGTGCTTTAGAAGAAGATTCTGCAGATTGATCCAGTATAGGGATCCCCCCTTCAAGATGTGGAATCTCATTATCAAACTCTTGAAAAGACTTTTAATTTTTGAATCTATCCAAGCGATCAAGTTGTCGCTCAACAACATTGTTAGTCTTAGAAGATTCAAGAAAGTTCACATCTCTGGATAGTATAAACTTTTTATTCCCTTCATCATAGAGACGGTATGACTTGGAGGTATTTGAGTACCCCAAGAAGATACATTTGCGACTCCTTGCACCGAGTTTGTTTCTTTGTTCCTTGGGTATCAAGGCATAACAAGTGGAACCAAAAACACTAAGATTCCTCATCGAAGGAAAGTGGCCATACCACATTTCATAGGGAGTCTTGCTTTTTATAGCATTATATGGACATATATTCTTTATATACACAACACATACAACTTCATCAACCCAAAACATCAAATTAACATTCTTGAAAAAATCATGGAACGTACCATATTTAAGATTGTCTTGTTCATTCTTTAAGCTACTCTATTATGTTGGGGATTATAAGGCACGATTGTTTGATGTTTTATCTACTGTTAGTGAAGATAGTTTTCAAATTCATTTGATGTATATTATTTTCCATTATTAGTACGAATAGATCCAATATGAGAGGGTTCATCATTTTCAATCCATGTATGAATGTTCTTGAATGTTTCAAAAGCTTCATATTTGTTCTTCAATCAATAAACCCAACACATTCTGGTGTATTCATCAATAAATGTCATCGTATATTTATTACCATTTGCAGAAATAACTGGCATTGGGCCACATAAATCGGAATGAATGAGTTCAAGTTTTCTATGTGCTTTGGAATGAGAATCACGAAAAGACTGTTTGTTGTGCTTTCCTAAGATACAAGCATCACATTGCTTAAGTTTCCTAGAACTTGTAGGCAAATCACTAACACCATTTTTCTTCAACAAACAAAGGTCGTCATAGTTCAAGTGTCCAAATATAGCATGCCATAAAATACTTGATGGAAATGTACCTTCATCATAGTGAGAACTGTATGAAAAATTATGTGCATGAGAAGAGGTTCCTTTTGACTTCTGAAGTATTTCTTCTTCTATCTCAGTCATGATAAGTGAGTGATTTGATGCTTTTCTGGCCTTGATCTTTCCATCAAATATGTGAATGGAGTGTCATTACTGGTGGATGTGGACCAAAGACAACAATTTTCTCCTCAACTTCGGGAGGTATGAAACATCATGTAGAAAAAAGTATGGAAGTTCGAGCAGTTTGAGCTTGATGGTGCCAAGCCCTGATGACTTGAGTTTTGACTTGTCTGCAAAATATATTTCTCCATCAACATTATCAGTGAATTCTTCAAACGAGACTCTTCTAAAATTCATGTGGAAAGCTTCTCCTAAATCAAGGAACCAATCATCTTTCCATGAAGCAAGTGAAGCATTGAATAAGTCTTCAGTTACTCCAATGTTGCAATGTGCCACAACATAATGAGTGGACTCAAGTGTTTTTCCTTTCCGTTTGTCAATTGCTTTGCCTTTTCCTTCATTTCTTTCCTGCTCAATTCTGTCCCAAGGCAACTTACATGTGGATGCATCATGTCCATATCTATTGCATCATATGCAATGAAGATCATACTTTTCTCCTTGGAAACATTTGTCCCTCTTGCCTCTAAAATTATTCGTTCCTCTTCCTGTTTGACTACCTTTTCCTCTAGAAGAATCTTGTGCATGATTCTTCTAGTTTTGTGCAAGGCACGCAACTTCTTCAATAGACTGAGGAGTCGACTTCTTCCCAAAATCCCTCTCTCTTTTAGCAAACTTATTCTCAAGGGAGTCAAAGGTAATCTCCTTAAGGTTGCCACTTGCTCGCAGTGACTCAAGATAATCTGAATTAGTGGGATATAGTGCCTTTCCATAAGCTATGAGAGGAATATATATTTCAACACTAGTGGCTTTTATGTCATGCATAATGGATCTTACTTATGATGCTATTACAAGAGCGTCATCATTTTTCAACTCAAGATTGAACAGCTTGATCATCAATTGAACTAATTCAAGTTCAGAGTGTGAGTCATACAATTCCTTCAACCTCTTTAAGGCTTCAAAGGCATTTAAAAATGGAGAAATATGGTGACTCACCTCTTCATTTGAGGGTGCTGCAATCAAGGCATAGGCCTTGATGTTCTTGTTTTCCGAAATGGAAAGCTCCTTATCTAAAGTGGGATTTTCAAGTGCATTGTCTCCTTCTCCTTCAAAAATTCCTTTCCACAATTCATTGAAAATGAGGGTGTGTTTTATCTTCCGAGACTACTCATGATAGTTCTCTTTTCCAAAGAGAACCACTCCCACAATGGAAATAAGTGAATGCATCATATGATTTTATCTAGCCTCAAAATAATTTGAATAGTTGCAAGAAAAGGTTGATGTATTTACTTATGGTATGTTCATCACATATGAGACATGGTCTTTATATGCCAACTCATTCTATGTATTACATAATAATCAACACATATATAAATATATAATATAACGATGTATAATCCACGTCCTTAAAAAATATTCAACTCACCATGTTTTTATGTGTCACTACACCATGTAATATAAAAAGACTAAAAGTACATAAACATACCATTTCAAACACAAAGACTTCACACACGGCCTCTGTCATACAATTTGATCTTCAAAATATAACTCAGGGTAGTGTATTTCAACACCCAGTCAACATGTATTCAAACCAATAGCGTGGACGAATGTACAGTAAAAAACCACACACACAATCTTCAAACTCAGGTGCACACGATCTCACATTGAACACAACCTTCTAATCCAGTGTCAAATTCAACCAACCCACATACATATACAAAGGGTGCATCCTAGAAAACACACCAAATCACACGACACAATACACCATACGCATTGTGTGTAAAATTTACATATTTCAGAACTCACCAGCACATATGCTTCACATCACTTCATGGTATTCAAAATGCATTCAACACACAAGGGTAATACCATTACACGGTCTTCAATGTCAAGCCATAAAAAACTTCAATGCCGCACCATACAACCATGTCACATATACAACCACAAGTCAACAATGTTCAACACATATATATACCAATCTTTGATTCATGGACAGGGACGAATGCACCATTCAATGCAGTTCAAGGTATTCAACAAAGTTTAATGCACCAAATAAAATGGTATTCAACGCACAACAACATAGTTCACGGCCATTTACAAAGGAACTCATTGTAGCATTTAAAAAACCATCCATATGCATGACTTGTAAAACTCTCCATTCATCACACAAAACTTAAACAATGCACATGATTTGTAAGGATTACACACCATTGAGACCACAGTCATGACTTGCAGAGATTCAACCAACATACATGCATTCCAATACATATGAACCATCTTACACGACAGTGTTTTAACCAACGTAGAGAAAGGATTGCTCCATTCAAATGCTTCAATAGGATCGATGCAGAGAGACATGATGTAGCAGAGAATAATGGTAGGAAATTAGGAGTTACAAAAGCATGAGGAAGCTAAAATGTGGCTGGCTCTAATACCATGTCAAATCAGGAGTAACTCCACGAATAACTTGTTGATTTTCATTAAGATAACATATGACTATATACAAGGATAGGGAGGCTATTGGGTTCCATCTCCCAATGTCTCTTCGTCTTCCATCTTCTCTTATTTTGTTATTTACAATACTTACATAGGATTTTGTTGATCGACAAAAATGTCCTCCGTCAACATTAGGGGAGACCACCCGGTCGGGAGCTTAAAGCAATTCCTTTTCCGTTGAAGATGTTGGTTCCGACTGGTTATGGGTCTAGCTACCATGTCATCTAATACTAACCTAAAATTAATATAATACTAATCTAACCTAAACTAAGAGTTAATCTATCTGCGTTACTCTGTTACATTTCCTTGATATCAATCTGTAAATATGTAAGTTAAAGAAGTAAATTGACACAAAGGTTTGATCGATTTAAAAAGGTTGATCAAACTGCAATTAAATGATTTATTTGCCTCTTAAAGAGAGGACTTGATGCAAACTAAGATGTAAATGCAGAACTAATCTAAAACAGGAAATCCTCTCTCCAACTAGAATGGGATAGCCCTCTCCTAATCCGAGAGCAAGTTAACTGAAACATGGGGAAAGACTGGTTTATGAATGAATTCAGAATTAATATTCGATTATGAATTCCAAAATAGTTTGTAAACTCATAAAAGGTTAAAACAACAATGTAAATGAATCTACTTTAATAAATAGTTATTAAGGTAAGTCCATCTACAAGCCTGAATTCATTTTAAACATAATTCATTATAAATTTTGTATTAATCAAAAGAAATAGTTCATTTCAATTAATACACATAAAAGCAAAATACACATGTAAATGAATAATAAATAGTTATCATTGACCACAAGTATAATTCAATGAATTAAGTATGATTTCGATCCCATTCTGCCTCTTGGAGATAGCTCCTGCAAGACTTCAACAACATATCACAATTGAATCAACAATAGTGTTAGAGATCAAAGAAACATACTACTTAGAATGTAGATCAAAACCAATTATAAAACTTTGACAAAAATATAAAAATTTAACATTTCGGTAATAGTATTGTTGTGGCCACAACCACCACCCTATTAAAACCTGCTCTGCTGGCAAATTTGAATGGGTCCCGTAGAAGTTTGATCTTTCATTTCTCCGAATGATAACTCTCTGAATGATCTATTTTTATCCCAGGGATTTTAACTCTCTGTCGAGTCAAATCTTCAATTCTTAATGGTTAAGACCCCCTCTGAGTAAATCTCCACGGCATGATTCATTTATAACCCAGTATAGCCTTTCATTCATATCTTCCATCGGGACTTTTTCAATCCTCATAAACCTTCATGGTGCTCTATGCCTACACATATAACCGACCCCACTCTTTACTATGGTTGTATGTGAACTCAACCCACGAAACCTTCTATTGCGCCTTTATTTCTATTATAACACTTTGTAATAGACATACTTTGCAAGAACATTTAACTCACCCTTTTGGCACTTCCTCGGTCTTTACACATCTCTCGATGCATGGCTTCATCACTTATCACAATCGCTCGATCCATGCCTCCATCGCATATCGCCTTTCACATTGGCAAAGGCTAAATGTCCATCTCCCATGAATAACTACGATGCAATCAATTCTCCGATTGCATCACATCTTGCAATCGGCACTCTCAACTAGTATATAGGCCCAAGCTTCAAACATTTCACGATATGGCAGACCCGCCAAGATAATTAACCAAAACATATATATTTTCCAGTCCAGCCTATCGCATATCACAATCAGCAGAACCCAAGGTTTGTACGTAAGGTGCTCTGCGACATTAGAAAACTAGCCGAGATTATTGAGCATAACACATATGACTTTGGGTCCGCTCCCTAATCGCAAATTGTAATCGATGAAGCCCAAGGCCTATACATAAAGAGCGAGGTGATATGGCGAACCCACAGGCATTATTAACCACAACACATATATATTTCGAGTCCGGCCTATCGCAAATCGCAGTCAGCGGAGCCCAAGGCTTATACATAAGGCGCGATACAATGTGGCGGACCTAACGATAACTATAGACCCGGGTGCATGGTATGAAGTTTGGCTATGGCTCGACTGCAGGTTTTCCGGTGTATTCCTATGTGTCTTGATATAGTGTTGTGGTCCAGGTTTTTTTTTTTTTTAATTTTATAAAATGAATGGTCCAGGTTCAGTGGCTTAGTAATTATGCTTGCTCTGCATTGTGAGATTAAATAGAAACTATGGCTGAAGGAAAGGTATGTTTGTGGGCATGTTTGTCATATTTCTCATAATCATAGCTAATATGAACTATTTCTGTAGGAGAGGACCAAGAGAAGAAAGGCGAGTTCGAGTGGAACCGGTAACAGATAAATGCGATTTATGTCAAGACAACACCTATGCACCACCGATGTCGATACTACAAAAGGACATACTCTGTAAGAAAGGGATACGAACCGCCATATTTCATAATGGAGGCACGCTGTATGTCAAGAAGAAGCGCTCTTGACAGCGCTGATGCATCGATGTATTATTACCTCCAAACACACCTTCAATGATGTCAGATGTGGGATGAGGAGCACAGTGTCTTCAGTTTCCTTCAGGAAATAATAGGGAATAATGTCCGCTCAATACAGGTGCAAAGAGATGACACGCAGTCATTCTCTTTTAATCAACATCCATTCATTCCCCCCAAGAAATAGAACACCCTAGCAAATGTGACCTCGACGTGTCAGCGGTTTCACTGACTGTTCTACGTTTGTATATTTTGATTTGTATATTGAAAAGGCAAGGAAGGTGGAAAGTTGGGGGAGACGGACGGTTGGTCTAGTTCTGCATAAATATTACCTCCAGAGATGGGAGGAGGACTTTTTTTTGGGCATAACAGCTTTTGATTTATTATGCTAATAAAAAAGATTGTTTGGGTCAAGAAGGAGCCTTTTCAGATTTATTTTCCACTTCGTTCATGTGTTTAGAATCAGGGTGTTGTTGTTGGCATAAATATAAATGTGTTTTGTTTTATGCATATTGATAACGATACAACTTATGGCTAGTCTGGTTATTTGAATGTAATTCTTTATCATGGTTAACTCATGAGCGGCCCCCGATTTGAAACTATATTAAACATCAGTTGCAAGTTTATTTGTAGGAACAGGAATGTGCATTCTTGTATGAACAATTAGATTACAATTAAGCTTTAATACAACCTTGTTCATCTATGAACTCCGTAATTGATTCATTTGGACTTGGAATCTATATATGATGTTTAATCTATTTTATTATGCTCCTGCAGGATAGATTAGAATAGTTAGGACTAGCATAAGTAGTTAGAATTAGTATTGATAGGACTTAATATATATAGGTTAGTTGTTTCTTTTGTTGATTTAATGGAAGTCTTCCTCCGGGGAGCAATCTTTCAACACCTATAACATTTTACGGGGTCCTTTAAAACCCGTTCGGAACTAGCCATTCCAAACAAAAGCAGATCTAATCAGGGCTTGCGATCGAGTTAGTTCCCCTTGTTGGCATAGCAAAAATTCATCGTGTCAACAAATTGGCACTAGAAGGAGGGCCTGAAACGCCATCCACAGATTTTCATAATTTCATATATAAATGTCATGCATAGATTCGAAAAGATTAATGTATGGATCGTAAAGATCGAAAATATCATTTCGCTCATTTGGAAGAGCCTCATTTCAAAGAATTAGATATCCCTCTAGGTCCCGTGTTTGGGTCACCCAAAGAAGAGAGACTGTGGGAGTATCCTATCACTCAGGAACAACCAATCAAAGTACTTACTCAGGCTTATGCTCATTCCCTCTGTCAGCTCCCCATCTTTCACTCTTTACCTTCGACAACTAAAAGAAATCTGATGGTCTTTCCCATAAGAGAAGAGACATCTGCAGTCCCTTCTCTTGAAGATATTGTGCTAGATTCCTTGCAAAGTATCGACACTCCTTGGGAAGAAATTCCTGAGGATTCCCCCTCTAAAGATAATCCCTGGCTTGATTTGGAAAATCCTAACAAAGAACGCTTCGAAGAAACCTTCAACCAGAACCTCCCTATGCATAATATGGCTAACGTTCCTCCTCCAGGTGGGAATCTGCCTCTATCACCCCCTCCAGATGGGAATCCGCTTCTACCACCTCCTCCGGGTAGGAATCAATGCCCACCTCCTCCGAGAGCACTCCCTCCCTGGCTTGCTCAAGATGTCGTAGTTGTACCTGGGCAGCAACATGCCTTACCCAAGAATGCAGAAAGAGTATTACCTAAATTCAACCCTAAGTGGGGAGACACTGCTGATAACCATATTCGCTCTTTCTTCCTATTGTACCTCTGAGATAGTAGTAGGTCAGCTACCAATGCCAGAGCATTTAAAATAATTGTTTTGGGGTTTTTGGTTTAAGTTTTTGGAAGACCAATGAATGAAGACAGATTGTAGAATTAAAGTAATTAATCCTTTGGGTTATATTAATACTTCAGCAAAGGGCTCCTATAAAGCATTACACAGTGATATAGATCAAAAATAGTGGTGAGTAGAAGACAGCAAAAAATATGATTATCACACTTTCCAGACTGTAAAACAGAACAATCATAAGTTGGAAAACCTTCTAAACTACGTTCCAAAGGTTCAAGGCAGTATACTTAAGCTTACACAAGATGCTGATGATTTATTGATTAGAGGGGATTAGCTAAACAGACAGTTCATTAATCCATTCTCTTAATAGATGATCACTTCAGGAGCTTATAGGATGTAATTCAGACATAATTATTCCTACCTAGATATCTTTATAAGTCATAAGCATATGAAGAAAAACACAATGATTGATAACTGGAAAAACTTACAGGATAACACAAAACTGTGTAAAATCAGATTCAGAATCCTCTGCTTTGTATTAAGGTTTGAGAAACACTAAGTACATCAAGTGTCTGTAAAAGCTTCCTTGAAAGGCGGCTTCCAGGTTCAAAGTAGTATTAACAGTCAAGACTTTATAAGCAATGAACTATGAATCTTGAACTCCGAACCCATAACATCTCGAGAAGAGAGTTATTTATACAATAATAAAACTAAGAAATATCCTAAAACTATTTAAGATTTATTCTAGGAAAGGAAAAGATCTTCATGCAAGAAGATATGGGTAGTTATTGAACTACTTCTTGCTATCCCTTTTATCCAGGTTGTGTTGTCTTTGTTGTTTGATATTTTTCCCTTTAAGCTGCTAATTTGTTTGTATCCTTCATGCTGGTTGATTCCTTCAATTGATCTTTTTACCTTATACTCTTTAAACTCTGTTTAATATGCTTTCACCCTGCTGAGTAACCTTTACTGTGATCCTTTTATCCTTACTGTGGATTCCATATTTTTACTGTGTTTTTCAACAGTAAATCGCTTTGGATTTTATGTTACAGGGTGAAACATTTTGGTATGGTCTTCATATTCGTCCTCCAACTGTACACAGGCTTTTTCTTTGTAAACTTGGAACAACAGTCTTCACTTGCAAAACACATAAATTATTTAGGAAAACATAGGTGGCAGAGAAGGTTGGAAATGATTTTATTGAGCTTTAAAGGCTATCGGAAGGAGTCTAGGACGTATCTGAAGGTAAAATGATGGTTTTTTGGTCACATAGGTTTATGGAGGGTTCATTGTGTAAAACAAGAAAAAACAGAGCAAAATGGTCATTTTGGCTTTTAAACGGGAAAAACAGTTTTCCTTTGAAATATGGCGCGATAGTGAACAGTAACCATTTTGTCGTTTTGCGAAAGGCGGTTTTCATCGCACCGCTTATAAGGCGTGGGCGGTTTTGGGAAGGGGTCACCCGAAATGATATGAGCCTGACACGTAGCAAAGGAGGATGGTGGAATACCACTTTTCGGGTGGGTAATTCCTGTATAGAGAGTCAACCCAAAATTTGTCGAGTGTCGTTGGATCTGAATGCTTTAGATCGGACGGTGGTGGAGTGAAGAAGGAGTGCAGAGGGTATGAATGATTGTATTATGGCTGAAATGGTTGTATTATGGCTTAAAACACATTTTAGCAGTTAAAATGGAGGTTTAATTATTTCTTTGTTAAAATCATAAAAAAATGATTTAATAAAGGAATTCTTTGTAAAATGCGCTATGGTGGATTTGAAATTTTATAAATGCGGGCGGATAATGCTATCGAGTTCAGGTTTATATCGCAATCGCAGTTTAGCGAAGGGCAGCCCATCGCAAAGGAATGTGATAGGCGTTGGATGCGATGTGGGAATAAACTATGATATATATTGGGTCGGGTCCAGATTCCCATTGAAATCGGAGATCGCAATGGCGGAGGGTATTGTTATTAGTCGAGACTGCAATGAGGGGCGGATGCGATATAGCAATGATTTGTGATATATATTGCTTTCGGGTCCGGGTCCTTTGTGCATCGCATATCGCAACCGGGGGAGAGTGTATTCATATAAAAGACTTGTGATGCAATAATAGTGCGATGCGATATGCAATACATAGTTTTTAAATAAAACTAAAGGGTTGATATATATTGATTTTGGGTCCAGGTCCTTTGTGCATCGCATATCGCAACCGGGGGAGAGTGTATTCATATAAAAGACTTGTGATGCAATAATATTGCGATGTGATATGCAATTCATAGTTTTTAAATAAAACTAAAGGGTTTTGTGTTATTTTAATAAAGGAACTAATATATACGGGAAAGGGAATTTTAGGGGTTTTAATACATTAAGTTAGTATTAATGTGGAATATGAGCAGAAAGGGAAAATGCGCTAAGTTATGATGTTTTTTTATGTGTTATTGGCTTTTCACATATATATATGAATACTTAGGCTAAATGACTTTTTGTGGGTTTTCATGTAAAAGGGATTTTACATAGCATTTTTACTTTTCCTAGGAAAAAAGGGTTTTGACCTTAGGAAAAGGGGTTTTTGTGAAAAATGAATGAATATGAATGTATGAAGGTAAGTAGGGGTAATTAGTAAATATAGGGATG